>VYYI01002507.1:0-14674 GCA_021029175.1 Bilobella aurantiaca | reverse complement strand
TAATTTTTTCTCCAGCATTTCCAGCGATGCATTTCCCGGAAAATTTTTATAATCGATAAAATGCTGGAAGAAAACAAAAGGGAAATTCAAAGTGAAAGTGAGAAGGGTTCGCAAAAGAGAAAGTTCCTAATTCAAGGGTCACTCGCTTCATGGCCCTGAACAAAATGTGACACTTCAAAATAGTTTATGTTGCAGAATCCTGTGCCACATTTGCCAAAACCACTCCTTTCAAGAATACACTTTAAATTTGCCGGGAACTGTTTACTACACTACCGAGGTCATTGACCTTTTCGAATTCAACTACTCGAATACTGCAATCCTATACCTAAACCATACCAAACCTAAATCTAAATATAAAATGCAAATCTAAACCTAACCCGAAATCTTGAAACCTAAAAATATAAAATTATGTCACTATTAATGCAAATAAGTACAAATGTATTTCAATGTAATATTTTATACCACTTTCCCTAATAAAAAACCTAATTTTTTTTTCGTATTTGATAAAGGTATTGAAAACAGTTTTTTGTCGAAAATGTAATCTGAAAAATTTTTCAATTACTAATTTTCCACTTAATTTTCAAAATGGAGAAAGTCTGGAAAAGTGAAAGTCGCCCTTAGAAGATCTGTGTGAAAGTGCAAAACAATGTCTGTAATTTTCCAAAGCTGTCTTCCTAGCGTTATAATTCCTTAATTTCTCAACTCAAATTCCTTAAGGGCCCAAGGAGGCACATATAATGCAAAATCTGACTCTCAACTTCCTCTCGTAAAGGTTCAAAAGCCTTAGCCAAATTAAAGGTCAATAAAGGATGTGAATTTCTTAAAAAGGTCCGAAAATTTAAACAAAATGCAAGTCTAGAAATATAACGCTCAGTCGACTAAGGACGGGCTTGTTTGGCAATGAAAAAATTTATGTTGTAATTTCATCAGCAGAGATCTGGTTTGTCTTGTCTAAAAAAAATACTGGAAATTATTAGAGGTAAAAAATATTCGGCTGAACGATTGAAAATTTATATTTTTAATTTTGTCTTGTTACCCAGTTTTACAATTATCAACTTTTGTAAACTTTTGTCAAAAAAATTTCAGACTACAAACTTTAAGTCGTAAAAATGAAAATATTTTTCCTCTCGAATTTCGATTTGAGAAGTGAAAGTGGAATTGATGACTTTCTATCTGCTTCTAAGGGCCCTTTATCGCTTCATTAAAGTCAAATATTCACCATTTCATTCCACTAATGCACCTCCCTACAACATCTTACAAATTATCACTCACGCTCTTTCACTTTCCAGCAAATTCAAAAAAGGCGCCAAAAAATCGTGACCCAGATTTTTTTTTATAGAGCAGTTTTTCCAAGGAGGTCGTTTAGCTTTAAATTTGAAAAGGGCGGTAACGAGAAGGATTAGTTTTCGGCGGCGCAATTTCTTAATTATCGACTAATTTGCAAGGAAAATCTGCTGAGTGAGCACAAAATTCGCAAAGGAAGGTGGCCGTCATGGAGAGTAGAATTTACGACGGTTCTTTAGACCCTGGAAGAGGAAGGTGGAAATTTAAAAGTGCTTATTAGTGTCTCGAAGGCGGCTGAATCGCTGGAAGACGCTGAATCGCTGGAAGGGTTCTATCGACCAGCCACAGACACTGCCAAAGTCCCTTTAATCCCTCTCTGCGTCTCTATTATTTAAAGACCTCATAAACTTACGCTTCCACCAACTGAGCCCACTAATGTCCAATTATATCAAGAAATGGCCACTTCTGGGCAAAACTTGGAGAAAGTTTCCTTGGACAAAACCACGTGACAGGGGCCTTACCTAGAAGGAAATGCTTAAGTAGACTTCAAGCCGTGTGGTCATTTGCTAACACAAACTTCGAATTCCGTTTCCTGCCATTTTCTTTTGAATGGATGAATTATGCAAATAGTTTTTTTTCTCTAGGTGAAAAAGAATGCGTTGCATTATTTATTATAGACAAGAGTAGACAGGTCGTGTCACAATAGGATGTCACGTGTCCGTGTGTCACGTCGCAAGTCAGTGACGAAGTTAAGGGTCTCTAGTGGATCAAAGGCGGCGTCAGATGTCAAAGAGAATGTCAAACCATTGTCTCACCTTTCCATTTGTCTTTTTTTTGTCTTTTTGTCCTTTATAAAACACTTTTACTGAACAGAAAAAGACAATATGACTTTCCCTTGTGGCACACTTTCATCCTTCACTTTTTGTCCTGCCTTCTCAAGACATGTTTTACAAGAAAGGCTTCAGTAACAGAGTTATGCAGTTATGTTACCGGGTCATGTCACGTGATAACGAAATAGCAAAATGGTACATATTATTCTTCCTCAACATTTTTTTTTTAATTTTTACCTAATATCGTTAACGTTTGTTAGTTTTGTTTAAATGAGACTTTAAATTTAGTTAAAATGAACAAATCCTGAAATTAGACAATTGAATGGTTAGATTAACAAAAGTTAATTAATCAAATCTTACCGCGATGTAGTTTTTGCAGATTTCGCCTACTCCTAAAGCACATGAAGCCAAGGGAAAATTGTCAGGAGTCCTGGATACTTAATTGGGACTTAATTGTGAAATTAATTAATTGTTCGATTAAACAATTATTTCACATTTAAAGTTATTGTTAAAGTTAACTTCCACTAGTAGAAGTAGCACTTTGTTTCGGCTGCTATAACATGTGGTCATTTGCACAGCAAACTCATCCGTTCACTTTGGACCTGAAAATATAAAATAAAAAAAACTTTCCAGAATTACGTTATTAGTTCAGGTTTGACTAATTTTGTGACTTTCTATTTAAAAAAACGTTAAAAACGATTTATTGCTAAATTTTTTTGAAACGTTGCAATACAAAAAGGAGTTGCAAAATGGCTCACATGAGCGAAACCGAAGGAAAGTATGATGAACGTCAAAATCTGACGCAAATCGTATCAAATTACGCAAAACACAAATCATGCTAATGAGCCGACATGTTCACAATTTTGTTTGTTCACACAAACTATATCGATCCTGTCAAATCTTGACTGAAAATACACAGTACAAGAATAACATCCTTCTCAATTTTGAAACGTGACTTTCAAAAATATATTCTATTGAATTTTGATTTTCAAATTTTTCTCTCAAATTTTGCTTTCTCTTGAAAAACAAATCATACTTCGTGGCTCTTTTGTTCTAAAAGTTTTGGGAAACGCTTTTCATGTACAGAATAGCCTTACTTTTGGCTGCAAACCGTAACTTTCACTTCCGGATGGGTAATGTGGTGAAAGTTGAATTTCAAAGTGAAAGTATAGCATTGGCAGAGACTTTGTGTTTTATTCTCAATTGAGTTCTACTACTCAGGCAATCAAGTAGAGCATTGAAATTCAAACGCACTTCAATAGTATATTCTAAACAAATCTTGTTCTAAAAGACAACTTTAGCAATTGCCTTTTCATAAAACGCACTTTATTAAAGCAGAAACCCGAATTCAAAAGGCAGTTTTAGAAATTTGACACGGTAGCAGGTCAATTCAATACCAAGAAAACCAAAACCGAGAAAACAAAAACCGAGTAAAGCAAAACCGAAAAACCAAAACCGAAGATGGCCAAACGTTAATTGTTCATAACATACCATGTTTTTTTTAATTTAGTGATGGTAAATTTATAGTGTATTTTGTACTGTAGCTTTCATAGGTGACTTTTTTTTTAAAAGAGAAAGTAGGTCAAGACAGATTCCAGAGGGAAAGCAGGAAATTGGAAAATTGATTGAAATTAAGGATGTGTCATTTGTTTTAGACAGGTTGAGAACGATGATGGAAAGCTTAGCTTTCACTCGATTTTTTAAAAAAAGAAAGTCACGTCTCGTTTACTTTTCTAAAAAAAAAACTAGATCACTTCCGAAATCGATTTTAAGCACAGTGGCCCACTTTCCAAAAAAAAAAAATAGTAGGCAACCACTGTTTTAATGTCTCAATTAGAAAAAAAAATTTGTAAAGCTGAATTACCGTGAAGCTAAGCATTGGTAGGATACTTATAAGTTTAGGAAGTTAGGTTTAGGTTATATGTTATGTGAAAAAAGCTGAGTTAGCAAGTTAGGTTATGCGTTAAGTTTTCTGTATAAGCATAACCTATCATTTTACTAATTTTTTGCATGTTTTGCAGTGCATTTTTGAAGAAATCGTTAAAACCAATTTTGTGACTTTCACCCTTCATCTCCCCACCATAAATGCTTTCTCCCTCACTTTCTTCAAGGCAATAAATTCTAAATAATGAAAATATGAAGTTGCGTTTTGTAGGGAAAGCGAAGTACTCCCCGCCGCTACTGCACTTGGAATAAGGCTCAGACTTCAAAAGTCCTCTTAAACTTTGCATTAGATGTGGAAACACATTCACTGCGTGAAAGCACCACGTGACACCACACCACTGCACCACTTCAATCCGATAGGACCTCACGCAGCGATCCTCTATGACTTTCTCCCCACAATTGCAACTTCGTTGCCTCAAATCTTCAGTTTAGGTGAAAGTACCGGAGAAAGTTCAACTTTCAAATGAAACTCGTAACTTGTTTTAAAATTTGAAAATTTTAGAAACAATAGCTAACTTTCACAAATTTTGCAGAATCCTCCTTTTTCGAATTTTCGAAATGAACATTTGGAAAAGGGCGATTTTTCGAAACTTGTTTAAACGCTATTCTATACGCTATGCTTTTATATTTTTCTAATGACGTGGAACTGAGACAGAATTTTTTTTTGAAAACTGTTCTTTTAAACACATCATTCAACTTTTTGTCTAAATTTTTCCAGGGTTATACAAATGCAGAATAACAAAGAATATCATCAGAAAGACTACAATTAAAGAGAATAGAAAAACAGAGAATACAATTAGGAAGAATACTATTATTTCTAAAATAACAAACTAGCTAAATAGCTAACTAAAATCATCAGCAACTGCAGTAAATTGGATCACAAATTAACTAATTTTATGTTAATTTACTTAAAACCAATTATAATTAGATTTTACAGTGCAACACTAGCTCGCTGGAAAAGCAGAATCCGTAGAATATCTTATGGTACGTAGAGTTGAAGCTATACAAAAATATAGTTTTTATAAGCGGAAGTGGAGCATGCAGTTGGAACTGAAATAAGTGCCCTGATGCGTGATTTGAAGAAATTGGATTGAGGACCCTTAAAGGGAGAAAAGGGCCCTTAAAGGAAAACCAGAGCAACTCGCCCATACCCGCCAACATCAATTTCCCATTTTCAAATCAATGCTTCGATACTTTGACTGTAACCCAAATTACGACGCAGTAGTCCATTGTCCAGGGAGATCCTAAGGGACCAATTCCATTACACTCCACCACTCACTCGAGGCCCTTTGAACTCAAAATCGTAAGGGTACATCTAAAGGGTACTCAATTTACCCCTCTCAACGACTTATTTAACATTTTTACAACTTCTCGAATCTGTAACCATAGTCAAACTAAATCTCTTTCAAATCCACTTTCCAATAACTTTACATATACATGATTTTGAAGAGGCGCACTATCGCTCAATTTCAAATAGTGAGTTAGCTACGTTGATTTAAGAAAAATTGCTAGAAAATATGTAATATTAGTTGTAATTTTTACAATTAACAAATTGTAAAAATAACAAACAAATAAAATCTTTTTACCCTTAGATCCGCGTGAAAATATGAGTTCATAAAATAAAACAAAAGAGCAGTTGTTTTGAAATTTTTTTTTAAGAATTTCTAGAATCGGATTTAGATTATAAGATTGAAAGGTAGTTTTGAGTCTAATGAGCTCAATTGTGTTAAGAAAATTATAAGGAATTAGCCTAATTCCATTTCGTGCGATTCTATTGGTTGTCGCATCCTGGAAACTCAACTGTGATAATTAATTAAATTTGAATTTCGAATTCGAAATTAGCATACGACCTGTCGCTAAAACACGTACATAACGCATGTTAGAAGATGTTAGTTACAAATAAGATTTTAGAAAATGATAGAATGTATGGGGTAAATAGTGATACTAAAATAACATAATTTATTTAGCTAATTGTTCGATTTATAAACGTTTCTTGTACAATAGCAACAGTGGTAAATTGCAATACAATCTAACTGATAGGTTTAAGAGTTCACTACATGATTATTTTCTTAGCGAGTTTGTGTGTGTTTGTAACAGGGAGCCCACTACCTATTTGCTAGGATAGTGAGACTCACGCCGAGCATGCGCAAAAGTGGCATATTTCGGTCACTGCTAATCGAAAACAGCGTTGTTTTCTGGGCGGATCGAGATACCCAGACACACATAAATGTATGCCTTTGGTAAGATTCGATCTCCGGCACCTGGAGGAAAGAGACTGATGCTCTTACCTCTCGGGCAACTCCGATCCCACTCTTAGCGAGCTTCTTAAAAGCTAAGCTGCAGAAAAATGTCGACATATTTTTGTTTACATGGAAAAATGATAATTGCACCCCAATTAAATTAGTCAATGAAATGTTGGAAATGGCATAGCCTTAGAAATTAAGCGCTATGTTACGCTAATGTTAAGAGAGTATAAATATTTGTCATTTTCTTTTTATAACTTAATAAAATCAAATGTTAAAAATAAATTATGCCAACTGAGTCCAAGGTCATGTGGTGGAGAAAGTTAGTGAAAGTGAAAACAAAAAGAAAACAGTGGAATGTGTGGAATGTTGTGTGAATAAAAAGACACCTCTGCAACTTTCACTCGTTCACGTCCTTGGGTGAAGGGCGGAGGAAATGGACGTGAAGAAAGTGAAAGTTTGTATTAATGCTCTGTGAGTGAAAGTAAGTGAAAGTCCGTCCACTTCAGAAACAAAAGAAAATGCCCCTTCTGAGCCACTTCAACCACTTTCTCCATAAAATACTCTCTCCAGAAGCTGTTCACCCCAAAATAATATTTGAAGTACATTATAACCAAAAATTCAGTATTCACCATAGTAATCATCGTGTTGAAAGCTGTGCGTGCGTGTGTAAGATTACAAACACATGGCCTTGGTAACTGCAGACGTCCGTATGAGAAAAGAGACACTAAATCATAGGCACACTTTGCTGCCAAAATCGCTGGAAAACGCTG
This sequence comes from Bilobella aurantiaca, assembly GCA_021029175.1. Taxonomy (NCBI): domain Eukaryota; kingdom Metazoa; phylum Arthropoda; class Collembola; order Poduromorpha; family Neanuridae; genus Bilobella; species Bilobella aurantiaca. The sequence goes on along the minus strand of VYYI01002507.1, from coordinate 7,600 downwards.
TAAGCGAAACTTTATGTTGAAATAATTACTCCGTATAGTTGATGCTGATGAAATAAGTGTAAACTCCGCTTTGATTGGACAACTATAATTATTTAGCTAAATTAACTTTCAAACGCAAGTGTCACGGGTCTCCCTAATTTAATGATTCAAAATTGGAAATATAGAAATTTTGTAATTAGGTTAATTTAATAGAAAAAATTAGGAAAACCGAAACCAAAAACCGTTCCGTATAATTAAATTTTGTAAATTTTTTTGTGCGTTTGGCCCAAAGTGAAAGTTGAACGGTTTCCATTAGGGCTCCACTGCATTTAATCATCTCATATTATTTCAGGCCCTTTTCAATTTTGAAAATTCAAAAGATTTTCAAAATTTCCAAAATAGAAATTTAGAAATTCATTACCCTAAATCTCGGGATATGCTATTCATAAATCTGCGGAGAAAACAAAAGTGGTCGAGTGAAAGTTAAACAAAAGAAAATGAAAACAAAACGAAGGAGAAAGTGGTTCTAATGTAGGAAGTTCATGCTCTGAATTAAATTCAAGCCTCATCCGTATTCACGTTCTAAATTTGAAAGGGATCCGCATCCGCACCCTAATTCAAATTCCCCTCCAAATCCCGCCATTTTGAAAAACACTGACCCGCTTCCCCCGCCATTGCTTGCTCCGCCCTCTGACCCACTTTTATTAGTAAAGAAGGCAACATCTTCCTAAACTGACATTGCATGCCCCCAAACTTTTGCTGTATCTCATTTTATGTCAGGAAACTTTTTTTTTCGACATTTCAAAACATTATTGAAATTGGATTTCATGAAATATTTAGTAGGGACGTTTTCCCCGTACGTTGAAAATTTCGACCTTGTTCTAATTTCAAAAAAAGAAATCAAATTAGCGTTAAAAGTTGTATCATGCTCAATCTCATCAATTCAAAATCTACTTAGAAATTTAGTAAAAGTAAAAACGAAACAAAATAAATTTTTCATTTTTAAATATCTGAATTTTACTCACCAAATTGATAGTTCAATGATAGCATCAAAATTTCCTGAATTGCATCCTTTGTTTGCGTTGAAATTGTACCTGAAACAAAAAATTAACAAATTATGAAACAAAATTTTTTAATTACTTTCTTCATATTTCAAATGATTTGAAATGTGAAATCAGTTGTGAATGATGCCAATTTCATCAATTTCATCATTTTTATCAAGTTCAGGTGAAAAAGTTAATGCTAAAACAACGATCACACTGTATTTTTTTTAAACTTTAAAAAGTTAATAATACAAAATGTTTCTCTAATTAACAAATATCATTAAATCCAACAGTTACATGCTGGAGGACAACAAATCATGGAAATTACTCTGGCCCCGTGTTGTCATGTCATGAGATGTGCTCCGCGTCTCTTGGGAACCGTAAATGTGCCAGAAAAACCACGTCCATAAAAGTCTTTTCATTTGAAGTAGCCTAGCGACGGCGGAGCATGACTCTGCTTTCACTGACTCAGACAGCAAAAAATTCTCCGTGCTCTCGGCGGCGCACGACGTTCAAGAAATAATGGAGAGAGCAAATTCCATTGTCAACTCGGGAGCCTAACATCCATTAAATTCCAAAGCCAAGAAATCCGTCATCTTTAACGTCACCCCAACCTGAATGACAAGGGCTCATTTGCATTTTTTTTTGAAAACTACAACTTTCTCCAGAAACCTACTTTGCATAACCTAAACCTAAATAAATTCACTAGAGAAAAAGCTTTCATCAAAACCCTACTTTTTCCTTATTGTGAAAGTAACTTTCTCCGGTGAGCAATTTTGCTATGTTTTCACTTCTCACTTATTCTATAAAACAAAACTAACCAAATTACCATAAATTGCTATAATTTCAAAGCTGATTGTGACTGTTTGTGATACAGAGGATAATATCGCTGGAAATCGCTGGAAGCAGAGAGAAACGCTGGAAACGGCTGGTCAGAGAAAATAGGTCGTAAAAGGCTGGAAATCGGAGGAAATTGGGTTTATGGTGTGGTGGCTTTGACGCCTTTTATGGAGGTTGTTAACCTTTGGCCATTTCCAGGTACTTCTCCAGGACATTGCCCACTGGAATTGCGAATCTGCTGGAGAATTTCTGGAGAACTGTGACTTCCAAACTTAATGCCACACTGGCTCCTGGAGAAGTTCTCATTAGTCAAGGTTTACTCAAACGCCATTTAAATTTTCCCGACAAAAGTCTACAGACTTATAATGAAATCTGACGATTCTATAGTACACAAAAAAATCACACAATTTCGTCATGTAATTTGTGCGTGTGTAATAATGCGTTTTATAACATTACAATCCTAAAACAAATTTTTACAACACACAGTTATTGTTAACTTTGATTATTGTAGCACATTTAAGATATTATTACACAACAAACACTTTATTTTTTACAAACGCTTGTAGCAACACGTGCGTGCGTGAGCTGCGGGAACATTTTTTTATGAAAACTGTGAGTTACTGTTTAGCTTTGCTTAATTCCGTGTCTTAAAATGTAATTTTATTTAAGAAAAATGTCTTAGTAGAGAAAGTCGGTAGGAGGCTTTCTCCAGTCAAAGTGAAAGTTAGAGCTCTGAGCCTTTAATAAAAAAAAATTAAGAACACAGAAGAATTCATTTGCTTGACTAAAACTAGAGATTTATTTCCAATGCGTGCCGAAAATAACACCTCACATTCTGTTTCACATTTTTTTAAAACAGAAAGCGCTATTTGAACAGTGTTTTTGAACAGGAATTTTTCAAAATCAAAACTCCCGACCTGGTGCTTCATCATGTTTCATGTTTCGAGACACTTTCACAGAAATACGTTAACTAATTTAATGCTACTTTTAATTGATTTTGTACCAATGAATTAAGCTCTCAAAGATTTAGAGTGTGGCTTTCTTGCTCCATAAATGAAACGTATTTTGAGCATCGTGCTCGTGCCATTAGATTTATGAGCTTAAAATGAAGGATTTCGCAGTGATTTATCTTACCGTCTTTTTCCAGCTTTCTCCAGCAACCGAATCCTGGAGGCAGGTTCTGGAGAAAGTGAAGCTTCCATTTGTAGTTCAACTTTAACTTATGCTCCTATGAGCTCAGAAATCTACCCGCAAACCGCCTGCTTTAGCCTTAACCTCAACAGCCATAAATCAACTTCCAAATTAGCAACTCTCAAAAGTCCTGTTTTCTAAAACAGAAAAACCAAATCTAAATTATCATACTTTTTATTATATTAAATGCGAAAGGCTGCTGTTGCTAGTGCGTGACATGGAAACTCTCCCAAGTATTTCTATTTCGTATTTCCAACTAATTCAACATTAATTTTTCTACCAAATTTCTACTGTAACGTTAAGTAGCTAAATGCTAGCCAAACAAGCCCATTCTAAAACAGGAGTATTTTGAAAAAAAATTTGCCCTCAGAAGGGACTTGTTTGGCCTTTTGAAGTTAAGAACTGTAAAGAATCACATTTTTTAAGTTTTTACAAATTGAACAAAAGAGAACAAACAAAATTCCACAATCAGTACATTTTTAGTTTAAAAACTTTGAAAAAAAAAAAAACTTGAATGCTCATACAATTCGTAACTGTCTAATGTGCTTTAAGCATAAATTTCCTTGACAATTCCTGTAAGTGGCTTGAAATACATACAAAATTAAATGAGGAAACGTATTGACTTTGTTGCACATATATATTAATTTCAATTCACTGTAAAAAAAAAATTTCAAATTTTTTTTTTTAGAATATTCAAATAGGCGGTGTTCTAAGAATTCAACTTTAACTGACAAGATGGAGGAAATTTGAAACCTAGGGAGGGTCACGTGGGACTAATTCACTTTACGGCAAATACGTGAAAAATCGCTGCGGTTCATTTTCGGCAAATGTTATACTGAAATCGATTTGATTTGATAATAAGGGCTATATTAACGACGTTTAATTGATCCGGGCGAGTCGTTTGAGCCCTTGAGAGGCATACCGGAGCCCTTGAAGGGCTCCCTTGACACCTTTGTTCTAAAATAAAGTTTCGGAGGAGTTAAAGTAAGTTGCTCTTTTCATAGTATAAGAATGCGTAAAGAGAAAGTTGATTTCCCAGTTTCCCCATATTTACAAGTCCGGTCCACTTTGTGATGAATAAGGTAGAGAGCCCTTGGCCAAAGTGAAAAAAAAAGCTAAGCACACAAAAAGGGCCCTTTTATTCGGCTAATGACCCTTCTAAGTACCCACCTCTATTCTTCTACGGACACTTCAATTTAAACATCTAAAACGGGAGAACGAGAATTTTAGTTTTTTTTTTCAAAACATATTTGTTTTCGATTGTCTTCACTTTCTTGAAATTTATTACAATTATAATAGAAGAATTGAAATATAGTGTACAGGAGGGACAGGAGAGTAAATTGGCAGTTTGGAATGTGAGGTTATTTCCTTATATTATTTTTGATACATTTTATGAGGTCGTTGACCCCGATTCGAGGCCTTTAGTCTCTCCCGCGAGAGTACTTATCGAGATCATCATCATTCCGAAGCACATATTTGCCCACGCACTCGAAATCAAGTAACAAAACACACTTCCTTGACCTGTCGCCCATATAAACTTATCAACTCACATATAATAATACCGCGGTTTCATCTGCTAACTTTCAATTTTGGAATTTCATCATTTCCTACCTTCTCGTTTTGACTGAGCTTGTATACCGAAATTTTGTAGGGTCGGAAATTGCTAGATTCAAAATTAATGGGTGACAACTTTGTCAAGAACGCCTTTGTATTCTAAAAGAGTTAATTTTTTTTCAAAAGAGTTGATTTAAATGCAAAGAGTTGTTTTCTTCTCAGGAAACTGTATCAGATTTTGAACCATCTACCGTAACTCATTTTTCTCCAGCATCAGGTTTCTTCATGTGGGTTTCATGCTTAACATTATTTTTTAGAAAAAAGTTGAAATGAAATTACATTATATTATGTTGATTGATCTGCAAGATTTCCAAAATTCGTGAGGCCATTTTGTAGTGACTTTATGATTAGCCTATTTTTCTGGTTTTCCACTTCACTCGTGTTTTTTATTTGAGAAATGCCTTGAAAATATCGCGGTTTTCAAACTAGTTTTCAAAATCACAAAGGGAAAGTAACCTACTCATCTTTGATTCCTTTGAAATATTTCAAGGAATCTGAGCCTTTGTGTCGCTCCATGCTTTGACAAAAAAAAAACTCTTTTTAGAGGGGTTTCAATTTTTGACAAATTGTTCCGAAATTTTTATTTCGAGAATTTCGAATTTGAATTCGTTTGGAATTTCATTAGCTTTTAAGTAGAATAGCGGCTAGTGAGAGATTTTTTTTAATTTTTAGAAAAAAAAAACAGGAGCTGTTGAAAAGATTTTCTTCAAAATGTGTACAACTTTCATTTTTTTGAAAAAAAAAAACATCAGAAAGTAGCATATCACTTGAAGAACTTTTGTTTCCATTATTTTTCTTTCTGTTAGGCGGCTTTGTGATCAGAAGAATATTCCGAGGAAAGCTGAAGCGTTAAGTGGACTTAAGTGGTTAAGTATCTTAAGAAAAATATTTTTCTTTCTTTTTGGTGGAACGGTTTACCGACTGTAATAACAAAAGAATAAAAATGCACCAACGCGCCTACGCTTTGTAGCAAAAGTTCTAAATAAAAACAACAACGTTGAAACGCAGTTTCATACAGTTTTTTTGTAAATAGAAAAATTTTACGTGCTTTTTACAAACTTTAAAAATTTGAGATCCAATTTAGAATAAAATCTAAATATAAATTGATGTAATATTGATGTACAATGCGTTGTGTAGCTTCTAATGCTACATAATTCATGTTACATTACCTCCCAGAGGCAAATGCAATGTTTTAAAATGCAATGTACATGGCGTGACCGCCCTCAAATGCAACGTCGGTGCCAAAAATTGCAGCTCTGTCAGTTGCATTGAAGCACAATTTTTAGAAAGTGCCATAACGCGCTGCGAATACAAATGAGAAAACCCGTTTTGTTACAATGCTGTTTTCCGTTTTACATACTCTGTCCTATCTATTTTTAAGAGAAAGTCGGTGAAAGCAATTCGTTGTAATTCAAGTTTTGATTTTTTGAAACCTGACTTATTAAAAAAAATATCAAGTAACGAAAACAACTATGCATCATACCGTCTGGTCATTTGCTAGCTCACAGGAATTTAGTGTGAGAATTTAAAAAATTCTGTAAACTAACATTTAACTAGAAGGTATAGCTCGAAAAGCCAATAATGTTTAATCACTTTTGACTTCTTTGACTTTCTCTTTTTGAACAAACTACGTTGTGTTCATTTAGTAAAAAAAAAGCACACTGTAGGAGGATTCGATCCGAGAACCCTCTCCAACATTGAGCTGCATTGCACTTTTCTGAATTAATAATGAAAGCGCCACTGTCACCGAGTATCATTTGGCGAACAGTGATATAGGGAAGTTCATTAAAGTAAATTGGATTTCTTTGTTTATTTCCATAAACAAATAGTGCCTCGTTTCTTTTTACAAATACAAACAACCACCCGTCCCATTACCGCTAAACGCAGAAGCCCAAATTTGTTTACTAAATCTTTTACTAAGGCTTTTCTTCTCGAGGGGGCTAATGCTTTCACTTCTTCCTAAAAAAAAATGAGATGTTATAAAAATGTACTTTCTTAATTATTTAATTAAGGATAATTTTTTGAAAATGAAGACTTTGAAAAAGTAGGTTTTTTGTTGGAGACAACATAAATTTTCCATTGACCCTAATCCCCGTATTCCCACGTGGCCTCCTCAGTTGTAAAATGTTGGAAAAGCGCAGAACATTTTGAAAATTTCATTCTCAGGAGCCTCAAATCTATTTAAAAGTGAAATCTTGAATTATAGAGTTCAAAATAAAAAAGGCGGCGGTGTTGTGGCGAGGTGGCGCAAATTCTTGTGATTCATAAGATTCTTTGAGGGAAATCAAAAGGAATGCGATCCTCTCTAACTTTTACTTTTCTATTCTGACAGAGGTCCAAAGAAATCTCTTCTCGCCGACGTCGTCGTCGGCGCAGAACTCTAGCTTAGAATCGTAAATAGCTAAAAAAACATAAATTGCTAAAAACGTGTTTTAAATGCATTTTTTGTACACCGTTTAAAAAATGTTCTGTGATTTATTAAAATACTTTTTGTTTATTCTCGGCGACCATAATATGCTTGTGAAATTTTGGAAATTCAAATTTTAGTTTCGAGTTTAGAAAACCAGCTTCTGGAGTAATTACGTCTATTTCTCGAATTTGCTTTCTCCTGGTTCCACATAACTTTCTTCAGGTTTTTACAATAAATTCACATATTTTATCTGTTGCTTATAGATTTGGTGTATACGTGGAAATGTGGAGTTCACAATGGGGAATTTTGAAGGTGATTTATGACCTAGAGCCCTTCTCCTCATTATTCTCTAGGAGAAAGCAAAGGTTCCGAATAATCTTCTATTTGCATTTTCTATTTCCTCTGCTTCCACATGATATCTTCCACGATACTATCCCGAGCAGCCTATCCTATAAATCAACTTCAAAATCTCTTTCTTATCTTCAATATTGTCCTTCTGTCTCATCAAACAGGTTGGATAGTC
>VYYI01002506.1:0-14677 GCA_021029175.1 Bilobella aurantiaca | reverse complement strand
GGGGTCATTGGGGGGTCACAGAGAAAAGTATCCTATACAAATGTTGCTTCTCTTCATAAGTGGAACAACTTTTGTCAGGGTCATTTTTTATGTTGTCATAGAATCATCCCTTGACCTTGACCTTTGACTCCCAAGGGGGTCACTTCCGGTCAAACAAAAACAAACTTGAACTGCACCGGAACCTAACAAACACATCACCGCAAACAGATTTGAGATATGTTCAGTGGTTCCTGAGATAAGCGTGACACTCGGACAGACAGACGGACAGACGGACGGACAGAAATGACGAAAACATAAGCAGCTTTCAGCTTCGCTTCCGCTACTAATAAATGTTAAAGTTTTCATTCTGGAGTGCTGTACCAATTGCTACTATAGCTTTGTCCGTGCCAACTTTTTGCAAATCTTGAAACCAAATGCAACTCACATTGTAATAACATGAAATAACAGTAAGAAAGATGATCGTCAATTAGGTTAAGTTAAATTAGGTTAAATTATATTAAATCAATCAATGTTACATTATTAAAAATAATTTAAATACGAATTCTGTTTGTTTGCAGGAAATTGGACCTCCCCAAGTAATGTAGGCATATTGAATATGGCATGTGATCTGGCTAAGTACTTGGATTTTGAAGAAGGCGTTAAAGCTGAAATCAAGTTTAGGTACAATATAACGTACGTTTACAGTGCAGAAGTCAATAAAAAGCTACCTAAATTTTGGTGTCTGCCTACCGCAAAGTCTGAATTTAACTTTAATATTTCCTTGGAACGCCAATTGCTCAAATGCAATAAAACCCTATTGGCGGGTACACCTATCATGCTGGATGAATGGTATATGCGAATTCTGCGAAATGTAAAAGACTCTGGCATATATTACGGAAGAGATAAATTTCATCCTGAAATTAAAGTATCTGCACTTTCTATAATTCAATGGGATAGACTAAATATTCTGCACAAGAGATTTTTGTCACTGTTTCATTCGCATGTTTATGCAAAAAGTCAAGAATTATTAACTCACAGGTTTCATATTCAAAGTAATGAATTCAGCTCAAAATTGTCCAATTCTGGACCTACACAGTTGACAACAAAAAGCAACTTATTTTTATCATTCACACCTATTATGGGTCTTACTGTTACATTATGCTGCCTAGAATTTGTTCTTGAACTATCAAAAATTTCGATTGCAGAGCACATAACCTTCTTCTTTGAATTGTATAAAATGTTTTAAGCATAATGCTCCTAAACAACTAAATATTAGCATAATTACCGTTCAAGTATATCTCATATCCAGCCACTAAATTGTAAAAATTTAATTAAATAAAACATCCCTCTGATATTTTGTCTTGTGCTGAAATTTAGGTGATGGTACATCATGTTAATAGAACTTTAACGCAACATGGTCTCACATTATTGTTCGCTCAAAATCTACAATAAATGCGCACATTTACAAAACAGAAAGCAAGGCGGGCGTATGTAAGTTGTAATTTTGATGAAACTTTTCATCTTCGAATATGTACAATTTTTGGTAATCAGGACAATCTAAGCAATTTGATAACTGTATGAGATAATAAAGTACATGTTGATTATCGAATCGGTAGTTATTCATTTTTTCATATTTTCATTTGGCTCACCACCAACTATACGATACAAACGGCCAAGACGATATACACCTAAAATGTGGATATGCAAAAATGATAGAAATAAAGCAAAATAAAGTAGAGAAATTTGTGAAATTTACCCATTTCTGTATACGTTGTAAAATAATGCAGATGTTTTGCATGAAACTTTTGCTACTATCGATTATACCGTATATGTTCAAATGTGTATCACGTTAGTAATAGCACTAATTTTTTTTGCAACAGAAAAATTATATTTTAAGCGAAACTTGGTTTCAAATACAATGTTTATAAAGAAATTAGTCTTTCGATAAGATAAAATAAAAATCTATAATATGGCTGCAGATAGCTAAATACAATTTTTAAAAAATTGTATGGTTTCACACTAAAAAAATATCGATACAAGATTCTTTTTTTCTTTTTTCCTCATTCATAAAATAAATTGACAAATGCAATACTTGATTGGTAATGTAGATGTATAATGGTATGATGATTTATAGGTATATGCAGTTTTTAGTACTATAAGCTAAAATATACACAAATGAATTACTAGTGTAAAACTACTTAAACAAAATTAGCAAAAACGTGATTCCCGACAATGTTGAATCCAAAAGTGTAAGCTTCGCTCTTCCTTCCATTGCATAAAATGACCCCACTTTAACACAAATTAGTGGAGTTGCACGTAGTTGCATGCGACTTATACGGACACAATCCGTACTTTGCAGCTCAGTAATGTAACGATTTGCTATTTGCTTAAATTCACTCGAGATACCGTACATGGAAGAAGTTATTTCAGCAGTAGACAATACTGTAATAATACAAGTGCTGGATACTAGTATAGAGATTAACAACCCAACAAAACCTAATTTTGTACCAAAGTGGATTGCTTCAAAGGTTTAGCCTATTATAAGCAGAAGTCCAAGCGCCTTAACAGCTGGTATAAATAAAGTTCCAAATAAAACGGCAAACAACTTGTTTAGTAGAAATACGCACTTGTAAACTTGTAGCGTCGAATCAAGCTTCTGACTTGTACATTGTTGCATATGTTGCGAAGCGTACAGGTCATCAATGCTGAAATGGTAAGTGCAGTAACACTGCATTAAACTATATTAGCCTAAATTGACTTTAGTTACCAGGAATTTGTTACTTAATTGAAAATTAAATCATCAGAAACACAAAATATAGGTTTTGACAAGTTTTTCTAGATGTAATACATGTAAATTCATTGTATTAGTTTGACTCACCATTTTTCCAAAGTTTTTTTTATAGTGGCGAGAATAGGAGTAATTGAAATAAATAGCAACTGATGATGTACAGTATGGTCATAGAGTGTGACCAAATTTACTACTACAACAAATGCAAGTTCCAAAGCTTCCCCACCTCCTACTACTACTTCAGTTATACAGCAAAGTATCGATAAACAAGAAGTATTGATATATAGCAAGTGAAATATTTTACTAAAATGCTTTCGTGCGAAGCTTTTGTCATGTTTAAAGTCTTCAGTTCCTTGAGGTGGATTACCTAAATTAAATCGGTATTTAAAATATTCATCACCCTATAATATCGATGTATGGTGAGACAAAGAGGGGCGTGAATTTGTCTTTTTTTTGTTTTTTTGAACTGTTTTGCCTCTTTTGGATTCGTTCATTTGCCCATTTTTTTCATGCTGCGACAATGATGGTTCCATAAAAACTTAAATGCAGTTCTAACATTCAGCATTAAAGGTAAGGATCGACTATAAATTTTTTTTCTTCACGAAAAGAAAATGGGGGAGGAAATGATTGCTAAAATTTTCTACTTTGTTTTAAAACATTGTAAAATATAGTTGAAACTAGCCAAATAAGCCCATCCTAGGAGACTAGGACCCACAAATTAAAATCCTCATGTCTTAGGACGGGCTTTTTGGCTGACATTTGTTCTAATTACTTATAAAATTGTATTAAGACATTGACATTACCAAAGCTGGGTTTAAAATTGATAATTTGGAAATGCATATCAGCGAATTCCTCTTTGAGCTTTCGGAACACTTCTGCCATCACCATCATTACTGCTTTTAGTATAATATCCATTGCTAGGAATGTTAACTTGTCAATAGGAAGCTTTGCGCTTGACTTAACGTCAGTTAGGCGATAGAATAGAAATATACAATATGATATGTGAAGAGCACGAGCAAATTGAACAATTGTTTCAAAATTTTTAAACGCTTTGGAGGTTTTTACCACTAAATGCGGCCCATGCTCTTTTGTAGTTTCAAATTGGAACGGTGAGTTCCAAAACCGTGCACAAATTTTCAGCACGTTGTTCCCAAAATCAAGTTCCTTTGGCTCAAACATTGTTCAAATAAACTTTTTTTGAATATGAAAAGAGAACGAGTGAGAATTAATTGCATCAAGTGCAAGGATTTTATGTGGGTTTTTTTTTGTAAAAAAGTAGATGAAAAGTCGTTTGATTATTATCAAGGAGGGTTATTTAATTTTGAAAAGGCTGCCGCCCAAATATTATCAAAATCAAAATCTCAGACAATTTTGATTTTATCTTTAAGCAGTAAGTGTATTTTTTTTTGAGTCTATCTATTAATTGTGTATATCCCTAGCTAAATTAACATGTCAAAATGGAGAAGAATTTTATGGAATTTTTTTTTATTTGACGTGAGGCAAGGCCAGCTAAAGTGGCACAGAATAATATATAGCAGATATTATGTGGTAAATTTAGTAGCATAACTAACAGAGTTGAAGAATTAATTAAATCTAAAAAATGTTAACAAATTTGTATCAAATTTTAAATTAAAGTCAAATTTATTCGAGATAGTTGTTAGTAAACGGAATTAGCTGACGTAACCAAGAGTGTTAAATTATGAATATTTTCTTTTGTGCTGCAAATATGCATTTGAATGTTCAAATGTAACTGTCAATAATTTTCAGTCCTAATCTTCAAGTAGATCATTTAATTGTTTTTTTCGAAAGTAATTTATTTGAAATGCAAAATTGGTAAATTATTACACCACATGGTAACTAATCAGAAATGTTTCTTTCTAATAAAAATTTTATTTCTTAATGAAAGTCAATAATACCATTATTTAATAATAATAAATAACGCCAAATTTCAGGAAACATTAATAAATCTACACAATTTTCAATTTTTTAATTTTAATTGACTTAATTTTTTTGCAAAAACATACAATTATTTTTACTTATATTAACACCTTTTTGAAAAAATGATTGGTAAAGTAATAATAGTAATAAATAGTAATAAAGTTGGTTACTTCTAAAACCTTAAGCCAAAATTTTGAAATTGCATACTATTAATAAATGCCGTTTTCTTATGACGGTACGTTTTGACTAGACAATGAGCGGTTGCAGGAAAGCGAGTGAGCGTACAAATTTAAGTTTTATTTGCACGAGTGCTTTGGGACTTAAGTACCAATCAACTTAGCTCTTTCTTTTGCAATAGTTTCCAGAAAGTACAATGTAACAATTTGTCAATTATATTAGAAGTATGAATGGAAATTTTTTCAAACTAAAAATAATTTTCCACTACTTAAATGAAATTAACAGAAATGTAATTCCGGAAAAGTTGAGTGTAAAAGTAGAATTTATGCTATTCCTTCCTTCTGATAGAATGAACCAACCCGAACGCAAATAAGTGGAGTTGCCTGTAATCTCGAAAAAAAATCAGAAAAAACACTGAAGAAATACTTCATTTAAAAAATTAAGTAATTAATAAATGCTTGGTTCACGCAGTTAGGTTTTGGTTTTAAAATAATTTTTAAGTAAATATAGGATGGACAAGTATTAATGAATTAAAAGTTGCTGATTGTGCACTGCAATTTTTGATTTATTTAAGTTTATGTAATTTGACTCTAGGCCAATTTTTTTATTTATAACAATTAAATTTTGTTTTACTTCTACGGTTTTTGTAAACTTTTGGATATTTTATTTTCGGAATTATTTTTTTGAAACATTTTCTTCGGTACTCGTTCGGGACTATTTTTTGGAACTTTTTTTAAACTCCTTTTGGGAACTTACCACTTATCAGCGGTCATTCTTGTCGCATGACATTAATCCACTAACTTCTTTTACAAATTTTTCTCGACAATACTCAAATTACGCAAGCTGAAAATATTGTCGCGCAGGTTTCACAAACTGGTATCAGTAAGTGACGAAAATGTTGACGATAGTGGTCGAACGCTTACCATGCCAGAAAAGAACCTGAAACAAGAGAAAAATCAAAAACACAGACTGAAGTGGCCGTGCTTGCTAAAATTGCAGACAGATTTAACAATCTACGTGATTTCCTGCGCCGTTTCAGTTGCAGAAAAATGGCGTCGTTCAAATTTCGGGTCAAATTCCATCCTCCTTAAAAAATTTGAAGCCAACTACAAAACAAACGGAAACAAATGAACCCACGCATATAAAAGGAAATTGGTATACTCAAAGGAATTTCGAGTTGCTACGCACTTACCAAACATGCATCACTTCGTATACATATTTTGCATTTTCTACCAATGTTGTTGACAGTGGTAGTTTGCCGATTATTGGTATTCTCGAGAATGAGAATACTCAGAAATGAAAGGCTGGACAGTAGTTAACAAAAACTGATCGTTGGAACCCATTGTTTGTGTGTTTGCACCGTTTTATTAATTAGTAAATTAAGTTGAGTCGTTAACTTTTTGGTTCAGAAAAGAAGGAAATCCGATAGATGGCGTTTTTAACTACAATTAGAATTGAGTTTGTCAATTCTACAAACACGGACTTTATGACTCCGATTTCGATGAGTAATTATTGTAGGCTTCAGAAAATTCAGGCTTTATTTTTTAAAATATTAGATACGTTTCCATAACAAGAATTAAAAAAAAAGCCAAATTTAACATAGGATGCTCATCCCCTACTTCATAATAGTGACGTTCATGACGCTCAAAAAGTACTGTATAAATTTTTGCTGAATACTCAATAATCTTGAAAATTAGAAAATAGAAAACAAGGAGTTGAATTAAACAAAAATCTAAGCAAAAATAATGTGCTAATCATTTGCGCAAAAAATACACAAATCAATGCACCAAATTTTTATACTGTTTTATTTTCAGTTTGCTACAAATTTTCTCAAAATTGCAATTTACGATTTAAAACTTCGTTGCCAAATTTACGTTGAAAAAAAATTGTTATTACCCCATTAGGATTTGTAAACAGTTTTTCTTGCTGAAAGGTTGCGTCATACGTCAAGTTGTCACGACAATTTGTCTTGAGAGACATCGCCGTTGCAAGGTTCCATGGGGCGTCAAATTCGGTCATGTTGAAGTTTATGCACATTCCGTAACCACAATACGGTGTTACAGTAAAGTCAAGGCAGAAGGACTCTCCCGAAAAGTTTTCACCCCGGTAAAATTCAAATTTCGAAATGTTCAGACTGAACAGTGACTGGACTCCGTACGGCAGTAGTGCAATTTCACCGTTATAGGTACTGCTCTCGCCCATCATGTTACTCTCCGAGTAGATACTTACAAAGGGTTCATTAGGATTTCCTGCAATTCGAGCAGAGTACTTCCTTTTACATGCTGGAAATGCTGGTTCGTGACAAATTTCTCCGTCAAATGCATAATACACTTGCATACAACCATCTGAGTAGTTGCCGAAACTGTAGTTTTGTGCCGAGTAAGTCATCCATCTGAAAAAAGAGTCCAAAAATGTCTTGCATTGCTTTTCACGCACTAAATCATTATGAATTATGAATTATCATTAAAAATTATGTGAAGAATAAATTAAAATATTAGAAACACACAGTTTTTAGCTGGCAAAAACTTAGTTGAAGTGATTTGACAAGCATATTTTATCAATTTATATCTAATCTGTATCAAAGCTACAGAGCCAAGTATATTTTTCAAAATAGCCCGTTCCGATGTCCAAATTTTAAAAAATTACTTCACTTAAAATTAATTTTTTAACTTTTGCTTTTAGCTTTGAAGTTAAGATATTAGTGAATTAGCTAATAATAACTATTAGTAGAATTAGTTAAAATTGAACTAATACCATTGAAAATCTGCCAAGTCTTAAAATTAAGCCATTAAAGCCAAAAACTCACATTCCTTCGTAGCACGCTCGGGTCAATAATGCCTCTTCTAGTCTTTGCTCATCTTCAAAGAGAACGCGAGAGTATGATTGGTTGTAAAAAATTTCAAGGCGTGGTACAATTGCAGTTTGAATTGTGTTACTGTATGCCTCCTGCAGATTTGAGGAGTAACAAAAATATGGAATTATTATAAAAACTAAACAAATTGTTTGAAATTGAGAATCTATTGTTTTGCTATACCACAAAACCGCCCACCTTAACTTCTGTCCTCCAGAAAGAATGACGAACCCACAACGATTCGCGCGATGTTGCCTGAATTTAAGCTAGAGAATGGGAATGCTAGGTGGTACAATTGCAGTTTGAATTGTGTTACTGTATGCCTCCTGCAGATTTGAGGAGTAACAAAAATATGGAATTATTATAAAAACTAAACAAATTGTTTGAAATTGAGAAAAAAGCATTTCGCTCGATTGTAAGACTTTGGATTCGTTACAATAAAAAAAATCAAACTACTGTTTTATACACAATGCCTGTGCATTTAGATAACCAATTTGATTAATTATTTCATGAGATAATTTACATGAGCGATGTCATGACGTCAAATGATGGAATCATTTGGTGATAACATACAAAAGAGTTTACCATTTCCGTTAACATTGACTCAATCACGTAAATTTACTGACATCAAATCAAATTGGAACAACTTGATGACCTGATAATTTACAATGATGACTACCTCAGTAAACTTGATATGTCGCACAACAGCTCCGGATATGATATCATTTGTCACGGACGCTGCTATTAAAATCTAATTAATTAGCTGATATCATTTATCACGGACGCTGCTACTGAAATCTAATTAATTAGCTGATATCATTTATCACGGACGCTGCTACTGAAATCTAATTAATTAGCTGATATCATTTATCACGGACGCTGCTACTGAAATTAGCAAAGTCTCACCCGATGTAAATTTTACATCATACAAATGAGAACAATAAACGTAAACTACCATCAATATATGTAACAAAATGATTTTACCCTTATTTAATAGATTTATTTCATCAATGTTTAAATTAATGCTAAAGAATTTCCAACGAAGACCATTTGTTTTGAATCTGAAAAAGGGGGTAACATGAGCAGCCTTTATATTGAAGTGCAATTGCTATGAATCCATATCGTAATATCAAAAAAGCTGTGTCACATGATTTGAGTTGAAGTTATTTTATGCATTATTAACATGGTTATTTGCTAATAAAAGCGAAATACTATTTAACTATAATCTGTTTTGGGTCGTTACTAAATCGAGAAATACAGCGTCATCAAGACAATTTATTATGACAATGGTTGTGTTGTATGTCCACATATCATTAGCCAACGGTGGTTTAGTGCATTGCTTACGCGCGTAGCAATTGTATTTCCAAAGTGCAATTGTTCTTCACCATTACCATGCATCATTCAATTGAGCTTTAGCCCTACTCAATTCCCCATCCATACAGAGATGGGTCAAATCATCAGAGAGCAAAATTAATTTCAAATTTCCGCTAATCATAATAATTGTTAATAAATAGTGGAAAGAGGAGGAGTAAAAAGTGCTTCATAGCAAGGCTACTCTCCGATTGAGCAGTAATTGTAACGGGTTAAATGCAAAAAAAAGAGCTGAAGTAAAGTAGCTAATACGCTACTTATCTTTAATATTGTTTTATGTTGATTTTGTTGTACGAAAGCTCACTATGAAGAACAGAGGTGACAAGGATAGAACTCCAGAAATAAATAAAGCGTTTGGTAAGAGGGTAGCGGATGCCGATCAGAAGACTCGAGCAAGCTATATTTACTCCTTGTTTTTTTTCATAACTAGAAGTAAATTTCAAGTGTTTATTTTTGAAAAATGTGAAACCGCCGTACTAAATTCAACAGAGGAAATGATGACTTTTTAAACTTTTAGTTGCCTTTTGTACTACTCAATACTAGAATAAACTAAGCAGAAAAATAAACTTTGTTGATCTCTTGTGAGATTTGATCTTCAAATTTGCCTTTTTTTTTATCTTTTTTTCTTCAAAATTGTAAATGAGTGAGGAAAAGTTTGAGAGTAAATGAAACTAAAGGGTGCAAGTCGCAAGAGATTAGATCTGATTTCTCTCAAATATGTGTCTAAAATTTCTAACTTTGAGTAGTGCGATAGCTCACTAGGCTTAAAAATCATTATTTTGTATACAAAACTTAATGCCAGAATTTCGAATTTTAAAAATAAAACCTTTGGTAAGAGGCCCTAGCTAGCCTAGTGGTCAACACTTCCAACCTTACCGTTTGCATTCCCGGCAGAGAAAAAAGGGGTGGACCGCGATTCGGTCTCGGGCAAAGCAAAATGTAAGGTTGCTCGTGTTACCACAAGACCACGGTACCAAGCGAGGCTCAACCAACACGTCTATTGTTTTGCTATACCACAAAACCGCCCACCTTAACTTCTGTCCTCCAGAAAGAATGACGAACCCACAACGATTCGCGCGATGTTGCCTGAATTTAAGCTAGAGAATGGGAATGCTAGCTCAAGCCATGAGGGACCAACAACAATAACATTAAACTACACCGGTCAGCTCACGCTCAACAATCATTGTCAAAGCTACCTGCTTCTGTAGAGGAGGATTAGACGCGCTTCCAACCGATAAGAGGTTGTGGCAAAAAAATGACGGACCGGGATTCGTTCCCTAGTAAAGCAACGGGTAAGGTTGCTCGTGTTACCACAAGACCACGTGCCTTTTATACCAAGAGAGGCACAGCCACCACGCTATTGCTTTCCTACACCACACCTATCAAGTATGGGGGTTTAAAAAATGCGGTGACAATGAAATTAAGGACTAATAGTTGAGATTGAGAATTTTGGTCGATGGTTTTCAGCAGTTTAAGTTTTTCTTCAATATGAAGGTTGTTGGGCTTTTAGGTTAGGTTTCGGTGACAACCTAATTGTGATTTTAGAATTTACAGCACCATTTCTTACCACAAGGTCACAGCATGTCTTGTTGTAAAATTCATGAACGCACTTGGTTAAATATGTACCTGTCGACTCGCCAATAATCAAGACTGCGTTTTTATATACTAATTATTGTAATATATTAGAGAATTTGCGCAACAATATTGTACAGTGCCAATATGCTTTTACATGTGTGGGCCCACTGCGAGCAGCTAAATTCCATTTCAGCGGTGTGAAATTATTGTATTATTATGATCCTACTACCAAATAGCCCAGGGAAACCAATTTCTCGCGCCCGTTTATTAGACAATGTTTTAGTTTTGAAGTGCAATTGCAATTGCAAAACACAATTGAATGCACAGAGAAAGAAGTATGAGAAATACTATTGAGAATTTTTGCACTCCTATTCCGCTTCTGTTTGGTGCATTGGTTGTACCTAAAGAGTGAAACACTGAAATAGAACAGTATAGTTAACAAGCAATCGAGACGAGTAAATGCATTATTGCAAAAAATGCAATGTTCAAATACAAATTTCTAGTCCAACTATCAACTACTAACTAATCTAACTTGACACGTGTAAATCATTTCAGGCAGACAAACAGCTACATAAAAAAGAAAAAAAAACATCAATGAATTGATTGAAAGCTACATCTGCAAACTACAAAAATAATATCTCGGATAATAAGTATTATGGTAAAGATTCCAATTTCACAAATTTCAACAAATTAGCTTGTGAAAACAAAATTGCTGAAAATATTTTACAATACGAAAACAAAAGTTTTACTTCACATTAGAAATCTCGACAATAAGTCTCTCGAGTAATCAAATAAATGAATTTTGTAGTTGAAAATAGAATTGTTTTTGAAAAAATTTCATTTTCTATCCAAATGCAATTGGAAATTTACTTTAAAATAAGCTAGGTTTGCTTAAAGTGAGCGCATTATATTTTGTCAATCTACAATATGAAGAGTATTATCTTCTGCTGTGTTTTATTAGCCTATTCTGCTGTTGAAGCATCTTTTACTGCATTTGGCTTGAAGTACAATTTACGTGAAGTTAAGCAAAGAGGAGAGTGTAGCGACGTTATTCTAGGTAAAAAAATATTTTAAGTTACGCACGCACGCATTAAGCAAATAACAGCGCCAATAAAATTACTGAGAGCTATTATATGTGGCTATTAATAATATAAGATCCAACAGTAGACTATTCTTAATCTAGGCATTTATCTGCTTTCTAGCTACATCCATTGCTTCTGATCGTGATTTCATATTGAAAACGGTAAGTTATGACTATTTATTTTTAGCATTATCTTAATATATATATCTTATTATTATTATCAAAGTAAATATCTTGGCTGTATAAGAATTTGGAATGTCAATTGAAATTTATGTGATATTAAAATTGGTTTCAGGTGAAATTGAATCTAGAAATATATTTAGAAAACGAATATGAAATATACCAACAGCTCGGAGCCGTTGACATGGGAATGGAAGATTATGAGCCAAACGGTAGGGAAAAAAATGGTTTCGAAAACCAAAAAATTGAAAACAAAATTTGCTTCTGAAATACGACGAAACCTTGGTTAAACTACATTTTTTAGTATTGTGAATATGTATTGTATGTATTGTGTAATGTGTATTTAGTATTTTTCAGTGCTGTAACAGCAAATGCAGTATAAAAAAATATTTTTATTCATATATTTTTTTGTAGAATTTTTTCCTACCGTGATTGGAGACATGGGCGAAACAGATTTCAACTATGAAGAAGACGGTGAGGACACCGAATTAGTTATGCAAATGGAGGTTTTAGGTGTAAATCTAGAAACTTACTTGAAAGAAGATGTAAGAAGTTTTTCTCACCCAGAAAGGCGCATTGAAATATTAAATTTTGGAAAACAAATTGTGAGTAAAAATTTTTTATAATTTTTTTTAATGGAGTAAATATTAGTCGGATAGAAAAGTATTAGTATATTAGTTGAATGTAGTGCACTATTATTATGAAAATAAGAATGTAGAATTCGAAATATAAAAAATTTAAAATCAAAAAAAAAATCCAGGGTGTTTATAAAAAGTTAAAATTCTAAAACTATAGAACTTAAGGAAATACAACTTGTATTGCGAATAGTTAAACAATAGGTTAGTAAAGTGTAGAATAGACAGAGTTAAAGTGCATTTGTAACCTAAACGTACTTTCTAAATTGGTGATTAATTAAGGTAAATTAGTTAATACAATAATTCAATTATAATTTATGTATAATATATTAATTAAGTTTTTTGATTTGTTAGTGGTTAATTTTTGGCGTGGTCCATGGCGAAGAAATTGTTCACAGGGATGTTAAACCAGAAAACTTTCTACTCGGCCCAAAAGGTAGCAAGAGTGAAAAAAATTTACGTTTAGCCGATTTCGCCTTCTCATATTCTGCAAAAGGGAGTTTCACAAAGGAGACAAAGAAGGAAAATTCTGGAACTATGCTATACCTTCCATTGGCTCAACACAGAAATAATTGTGGTAAAAACAAATTATATTATAATACAAAACTTAACAAAAGTTGTAGTCCGATTACTTTGCACCGATATTTTCTAAGCACGAACTTGTCCTTATTGTATAACTAACTATTAAACATATAACCAAACATTATACGATATTCATCGTAAATTTATCGATTGTGTGCTCGTTTTCATGAATTTTGAAATCATACTACAGTTCTGAAATTGTAATTTTTATACTGTTTTTTAGTTATATCTACAAAACTTGATATAGAGTCATTCATCATCATGTTCTACCGCATGATGAGTGGCAAGAAGCTTCCATGGGAAGATGACACAGAAGCGTACAACGAAAGTTCTAAAAAACTTGCATCTCTTGAAAAGGAATATTTCGAAATAGAGAATGGTGGCGCATCACGCGAAAATTTAAAGCAAAAGGAAGAAACGCTAACAGTCACAACAGCGGAGGTTGTAGAATTTGCGAAGGTTATTGAAACCAAAAAGGAAAATTTTGCAGCGCACTTAGATTCCACGGAAGTACGCCAAGACCTTGGAAGTGGTATGTATTCAAACGAAAAAAACTTCAAAATCCTACTCTGAATTTGTAAATTATGCGAATGAAAAAAAAAAACTTTATTGACAACTTTATAATTATTTTTTCTCAGAACTCTGCAACACGCTGATAAAAGCATTGGGATATGCCAGAGGAACTGATTCGGAAATTGCCGACTACGCGGAATTCGTTGATGCTTTTAGTATAGAACAAATGCGTATAACTCAAGTTTTATTACGAAGTAGGTTTATACTTTCCAGAAACTTGCCTCGAGTCGAAGATAACCTGGCTCCTACGCTGATTAGTGTATAAAGTGCATGCATTGTATTCGTACAACTCTAATGTCAGTGTACAATTAATTACAACTGTATAATAAAAGCAAGTGCAAAATATGGTTAAGCTGGGCTCTCCAGTGCTTCAATATTCGAATATTCAAATACGAATAACCACTTTTTACTGAATTTGATATTTGAATATCTGGCGGAACTATTCGAATAGTTTGAGTCAAAATCAGTCACAGTGAGATCAAGTTATTTTTGGAGGTTTTTTTTAAAATAATTACTCGCATGTAGTGTATTCCATTATTTGTGCAACAAAGTTCGCTCATCTATGAATTTTGAGAATTTGGATAACCTTTGCATCCTTCAGTCTCATTTTCAATGTAATGATAAGTAATTTTCAAATACTGAATTTTTACTAAAATATTTTATAGCAATTGTAGATATTATAGCATCTGTGCCGTGTCACATGTATTTTGGTAATATAAATCAATTGTGGTGCTAGTAATATATTCCACAACTATTCGAAATTATTCGAATATCTTAATTTATTATTCGGAATGCTATTCGTTATTCGAAAAGTGCGTTTTGTGTTTGTATATTGAAGCACTAAAAGCTCTATTCTTTAATTTTGAGTAATTTCTGAGTCATTTGAGTGTTGAATTTAGGTTAGGATAATAGGCTAATTAATAGATTGCTTATTTTTTCATTCAATT
>VYYI01002505.1:0-14678 GCA_021029175.1 Bilobella aurantiaca | reverse complement strand
GGAGGGTTCAGAATTTATTAGCAAACCAGAGGGCCTCATTGCAATACGCCATGTTCATGCTATTAGCAACCAGTGCGACACTAAATTCATTAACTCTACTATTTAGATAACGCATGTGGAGTGTGAGCTCCAGCTCGCAGACGTCGCACTATTAATTCCCTGTAAATGAGACGCTGAGACCAAGGGACATGGAAGATGGCAGTGAAGGAGAGGAAGTTGGCAGTCCTGTGGTCGCACCAGGCAACACGGGAAGTATCCAGCAGAGTAATCAATCAATCGATATAGTTTCCCAGGGAAAGTACACTACGAGGTACGAAGGATACCACCATGGCGAGCCGTACATTTTCCCCGCACGCAGTTCCATATCCATCACACAGGCTTATGGGTAGTGCGAGTTGTTGTACGTGGTAGGCCACAGTTGGTTCCCGCATTGTTCTGCGCTGTGTATGTAGTTTCACATATGTATAATAGGTATACATATATGTAGCAGGGAGAATTTGTTGAGTTGAGCTGAAGCCTCACGATTTACGCATGTTTTGAGGCATTCTTTATGGAGGAACGGGATGACGTCAAAATGATCGATTTCCCTTCGGTCTGGATTGGATGGGATAAGGCCCCGTCGTCCATGCGAATGCGATTCTTGAGAAGGGAAATTGGAATTCGTCACTCCTTCCTCGCTCCCTATCAGCAGTGGCTCTCATTCTAGCTCCCGAAAACTTGGCCCTCTCTTTCATTCCCCCTTTCCCTCCGCTCTGTGTACTCTTGGGCTTAGCCATACCAAGACGGCTCTTTCCAGCTTATTGTCGGCCCACCTTCTACTCCCGTGTGTGTGGGTGGGAATATCCATTGAAAGCGATGTAGTATACGGATGGCTACGGAGTGCACGTTCCCATTGTCGTACGAGCAAGCGAAAACCTTGACAATTTCATAGAGAACCTCCTGAATCCACCATCATGTGACAGTTTATAGTCTTGTGGAAAAACACCAGCTAGGATTACCGGTGTGATGGGGACGAGGGTAACGGCAAGGTAAAAGTCCCGTGCTGCAGTATGAGGCATGTAAGATGCGGTTGCCTCTTGGAGAATAGTGCGTACACTCCAAAGCGCGGAGTGACATGAGCCCGGCAGAACGCCATTAAAGGATGATAAATGGCTAGCATTTTTATCTAAAACGAGATAAATTTGTAAGAGACAACGGTAAGGGAACTTTTTAAGTTTCCCGCTATATATATCCCGAAGTCATCTTCCTCGCATTGGTAGCGCGAAGAGAAAGTGATATGTCTGTACATCCACGCTTGCGTATTCGTCCATTCATATGCCCCGTCCTAATTTTCTTATTATTGCAGGCTGTTATCACTTGGCTTCAAAACGTACATTGTACTTTTCATCATATCGTATCCTATGTTACTCTATTTTTATATTTACTAGCTGGAAAGTATGCTACGAAGGACGATCTCACTTGTACACGGTAATATCTAAATAGTAGAGTTAATGAATTTAGTGTCGCACTGGTTGCTAATAGCATGAACATGGCGTATTGCAATGAGGCCCTCTGGTTTGCTAATAAATTCTGAACCCTCCTGGAAAAGAAAGTTTGGGTCCGATTTTGGCACTTTTACACGCAAAGAAAATGAAGCCCGATTTTTAGTGTTTTCGCATGGTAATAGAGGTGAGGTTAAAAATTTGTGCACAGCGCAAACCGACGTATACACAGATACAGAATAGCTTGGTTGACAGATAAGATGACTTTTTCAAATTGATAGTAATTCCGGAATGTCGGAGCCTCGCTGATAAGGACTCATAAGTACTGTTAAAGAGTGATGGTGACGGTATTAAGAAGGGATCCCGATCCCCTGGGTCAGATGACCCCATGCAAGTGGTCCTACGGTTCAGGTAAACCTGTGAAAATCGTTCTCTGGGTCAGATGGGTCTCTTTTAAGTTTTCCTCTTTGTCAGGTGGGGCTGAGGAAGTTGTCCCCCATGTCAGTTGGACTGGATGCATTGCGTTTGGGTCAGTTGTCTTGGCAAATTTTGCGTGGGTACGTAATTCAAGACGAAAACCTCCCATTTAGCTCTGTCCAGAGCTTGAAAAATGTATCAAGTTAGGGAAGGGATTCTAGTGCTTCTACGTTGTCCCCCACGCCGCATTGAGTCTTTGGGAAAATCATGAGCCTATAAATCTGAAGCCGAACGTAATACAGGCGCACATGCACGCATTCAGTACAAAGTGAATTGTGTGGTAAAAGATTATTATATTTTCTTTGCTTCGCTTCATTCTCTACAGACTTCCTCCGTACTGGTGCGTGTGCGTCGGATCCTCCCCTGCCTTTGTGTGTGTGTGTGTGTGTGTGTGTGTGAGTGGAAAGTAACTCGGTTTGTCTCTCCACTTCCGCTTGGCCCTGTCTTTCCGCTCCTGACTGCTAACTTCCGTTGTCAATGGTACCCCTCGTCTTTGATAAAGTGCTGAGCTGCGAACCCGGTCCTTATAATTCCTTTCTCTCCCCCTCTCTTTCCCTCGCTTCTTGATCACAAGGGGAAGCTTGTGATCGTTGTAAGGCACACAACTCTACTTCATTCGCAAACACTGACACCCCCTTTCTCTTTCTGTTTATCTGGGAAAATGCAAGCATTAAAAATTTTATTTTATTCCTGTGAATCTCAATGGTTCTGTGCTCCTTTGAGGGGGTGTATCGCATATCCATTTTTGGAAATCTCCAAAGGTTACTCTTCATTGCGCATTGAGCATCTAGATCGTCACGCATAGATGGAAGGATTTCCACCAGGATCTTCTGCCAGGGGCTTCACGGCTCCCTGATTGAAGCCGTTGAGGCGGAACATTGCGTATATCCATGTGGGACAGGAGTGCGTACGATGACTTTATGGGGTTGATCAATCACGGGAAAAAACCACTGCTTCTGTGTAGCGGGTAATCATAAAATAGCTGTGGCTTGAACTGAAAATTTTGGAAACTTTATGCTCTTGTTTCTCTGATGATGGAAGGCCCCTGCACATAGCTACCCGTCTTTTCCTTAAGAATTACTGTTTGCTTGCCTATCCTTGGTCCTCAGATGGTAAGCACAGCGGAATGGAATGAGTGTGGAGAATGGAGTCGTGGCTTTGCCTTGAGCTGAATGTGGACTGCTGTACTTGGAAAAGCCGGTTTGAAGCTTTCTTTGACGTGGCCATAGAGCACGGACGCGTGGGTACTTAACAAGTTGTACCGTGGTTTTCTGCATACCGAAATGGTCTCACCCAGCTGTGTAGGCAAACGCGTAAGCTTCCAGTGCGTAGCACTACTGGTTTGTGGATTTGTGTCTGTAAAGCCACCGTACGACTGTTTAGTCGAGTGGAAGTTTGTAGTGTGTGCATTGTGGTGGATATCAGTGGTGTGTGATGCATGTCTCTAACTTGCGTAATTGTGTTCGTGTCTCTGTAGTGAATGTCCTCAAAGTGTTTTTATGTGGTGAATGTTTCCAACGCTGGTTTTTGCGTGTGTGTGTGTGTGTGTGATACAGCGTGAATGTGTACGGCATAAGTGACTGTGCGTGAGTTAAGTATGCATATGTTCACCGCATGCGTGTGCACGGCATGGAGTGTATGGATAAATGCTGGATGCATACATGCATGTGTGCGTTGTGTACTCCGTTTAAGCCCTGGTTTACCCCACATTGCTTCAGTTGCTTTTCTCTTCCGTTTTTTCCCTACTTTGCTTATTCTTTCGCATCAGAGACTTCACTGCTCATCCCCGTACAGAATTCAAATAGGGAAATTTATGCTTAGCCGGCGGATCGATCAATAGTTGTGCACTGTCACACTATACACCAACTGACATACCATATAGCAGACCCTTCCCTCCTCCTCCTCCTCCTGACAAAACTTCCATTTGAGCCGCCGGGTTATCTACATACGTGTCTGTCTACCACTGCTCATTCCACCTCCGGCATTATGTATCCAACCACTCGGAGGCTCGGGGGGTAGTGTGTGTATGTGTGTGTATGCATGGTGGTGGAAATAGTAGGAGCAGGAGGAGCACAAGTCCATCTCTTTTTAGTATGACGGGGACCCAGGCGGTTGCTCCAACTATTCCGGACGTACCACGGCGGAGTTGGATGCCCGCCTTATATACATTCTCCACTCACCATATTACACACAGACACACACACACACACATGGCAATCCACTATACCCTTGTCAAGTTTCCCTCTCTCACTCTCTCCCACTCTCTCTCTCTCCCTCCCGCTCTTTCCCGTTGTCTTTCCTTTCCTCTGCCTGTCTGCCACGGCTGGATAAATGGGATTTTCCAATTATTTTCCATCCGAATTTTGACATGACGTGAGACGTGATAGAGGCGGTTCCTTCGCCCGCTCCTCTTGGATCCATCCTGAAATAATTCATACGGGGTGTGGGCTCAGATACTAGGGACGAGCGGGATGAGTCTAATGTATAGGGAATATCCCGATGCACTGTGTGAATGCATATACTTTCGTCCTTGTTTGGGAGTTCAATTTTCCCGAAAAATATCCACTTTTCTGTCCCGCTACCCTCGATGAAATTTCTAGGGAAAAGGTTCCATCATCCCCCGCACATCCTCCCCAGGGCTTTGATAAACAGCACTTTTTATTGCTCACGGAAATTCGCCCATGGATTTTGATTAGGTCCGCCGACCGAAATCCAAACTGTGCACTCCTTCGGCCTGCCCCACAAGGGCTTTGATTTAGTGGATGATTGGGAATCCCTTTTACAGGGATTTAAGTGGGTAATAATAGCGAGCCCTGGGTATCACACTATAATTTTTCCCATCGTGTGGAATCTCTAAACTGAATCAGGTGCGTGCGGGAACATGATACTGATACTGTGTAATCAGGAGGACGGGATGATGAGCTCACTTACAGGCACATACACACTCACTCCTCTCTACTGTATAAGGGTGGTAATTGCCATAGAGTTTCAGTAGGGGAGCCAACGTTGCACACTCTTCCTTTGTTGGAAAAAAAGTTGGAGATTTCGCGGCGGCGGCGCATGTTTTTTGGGAGCTTTTACCCTTTATTACGGTCGATAGAGATACACGCCGGGGATGGTGGTGGTCGTGGTGGTATGGTTTCCACGGAGTTGGCTGAAAGTGACAGGAGCGGCCTACACTGACAGTTGTGAGTGAGTGAAGGGTTCGTGTGTGTCCAATGTGTGTGTGTGTGTGTGTGTGTGTGTGTGTGTGTGCTTGTGAGTGGAGGACTTATGAAACGGCGGTAGACTTTGTGTGTTTTTTCCGCTCCTCTTACGGCCTTACGTTAGAAATATGCACTATATTTGGTAGGATACGATATGAAAATCGGAAAAGTAGATCCATTTTTTCCCTTCTTCGTCGTCTTCTTCTTTGTCAGTCAGTCTTCTGTTCCGTCTCTCTCTCTCTCTCTCTCTTGCTGGCTCTCCAGTTCTCAGCTCCTGGCTTCCCTGTCTCTTTGGTTGCGTTTTAGTTGGTTGGTTGGCTACCATGGCTCCCGAATTTCCTCTCTTTTCCTCTCCACTCTCTCTCTCTCTCTCCCTACTCTCTCCCGTCTCCGTCTCACAGAGCCATAATTCACTTCTAGCTGTCAGATTATTCGCGTCCCACCAACTCCTAGGATACATCTACAAAAGAATAACAAAAGCTCTGCTTTTCTTTATTAAGCGGAGGAAAACGAGGGAGTTTCTTTTGCCAACATGCACGTACATACGTACATACATACATACACGTACACACAGGGCTATGGCCACTACTCTTGCCACACAAATCTATATGGTGTACACCCCCTCACACATGTACGGGGATTCACTGTAAAGTTCTGTGTGTGTGTGTGTGTGTGTGTGTGTGTGTGTGTTTGTTCTTGTATGTCTATACGTGTGTACGCATATGTGTATGTGAATGTGTGCCTGTGTGTGTTTGTAATGTTTGTGTACTAGAAGGGCTGCCGCCATAGTAGCATAACCTTTAGAATTCTCGCAGAAGCCTCCTGCACGCAGACAAGGTTGAGCATATATGGAAGTTTGCGAGACAAGATTGTGGGGCTCAGAAGTTGTGGAACTTTGCATCATATTCGGATTATTCATCTGTCCGCCGGAATCATTTCACGGGGAAGGGAATGAATAGGGTGGGAAAACCCGTGGTGTACTCAACTACCCGCTACTACATACACTCCGTCAACGTACACGGAACAAGTTTTCCTACGCCAAATGGAGTAATGTGTTTGGTGCGTCCAATATACGGGGGGTATCCATCCACATACGTAAGGATGTATCCATGTATCTCAAGTGTGTGGGATGGGAGTGGTTATGTCCATCATCAGATTTTCATCCTGATGGCGTTTGAAAAAAAGATGAGATTTTCAGTAGGAGAGAGAGAGAGAGAGAGGAGTGTTTTGTGTCGTGTGTGGAAAAAAATGAGAAGATTGGTGGGATGATGGAATCGAAGGATGAGAACCAGGGCCGGGTATATGTGGAGTTTATATTGAGAGAGAGAGAGAGAGAAAAAGAGGCGGTTTCCAAATCCCTTTTGAGATGTCCATCTCATTTCGGAGGAAATGCATTAGAGCTGGTCGGCTAGTCCGTATGTGCAATGTATGATGCATGTATGTATGGTCGTGCCTATCGCGTCTTTTTTCTCCCGCTTTTGTTAGGTGTTTTAACATTGGAGAAGGAAATAGAGAGAGAGAGAGAAAGAGAGACGGGATCCGCTCTATTTGCGAGACCCTCTTCATTTTCCTCACTCGCGCTCTCTCACATTCTCCCTTTCTTTCCAGTAGCGCGACATGCGGAGAGGGAAAAAAGGGGACAACCCACGAATCTATTCTTCTCGACCGTCCTATAGACTTTTTAGGATTTTGTCCCTCACAGAACATCACAGGCCTGTCCCCGCGTGGTATAATCCATATTTTTGATTCTTAACTTTATCTGCTCGCACACAGGAGGCCTCCCGATGAGCATTGTAGATCCCTCCAGATGCTCCTCTTCCCGAGAAAAATCCAGTGTAAATCCTTGGAAATCATCTTGGTAGTCACTCCACGTTGCTCCGTGTAGGTATTGTATCGACATAGTAGCAACACATGATAGTCTATTGCCATAAGGAATTTCAAACTCTCCGAATTGGTTACTATTGATTTTTCTGACGATGATGATGATGATGATGATGTACTTCGTCCATAGGGAAATGGTGATAATTTTGATGAAATTTTGATGAATTGGAGAGTAATAAAATTCCGAGTGTGGAGATTTTAATCAGTCATAAATAACTTCCGGGTTGAGCCGGCATATGGGGTGAGTATTATTAGACCCGTCCGCCCAGCAATTTCAACGAGTGGAGTCAATGCTAGCTGGTGTTTGACCGTGTGTGAATGGAAGCCGCCATTTATGTATGTGGAGTCAATGGAAGTTGCCGTTTGAGTGTATGTGAATGGACTCGGTGAGTGGATGGGCTGCTGTGTACACGCCATTTGATATTATGGCATAATAAATGGAACCATTAATTTGTTTTGCACGCAATAAAAAGACTATATCCCGCCGCCTAATCCTCCACCTTCTACCGTTCAGTAGCTTTATCACATGTGAGGATCCACTCGAGTTGGTGGTGGTCTGCACACGTCCTACCACCACACAGTTACCTCCGATCTTCACCACTGTAGTGTACAGAGTTGTGTAAGCCTACAGTAAACTCTCATGGTTACAGTACACCATGTAGTTACTCTATCCGCCGGTAAATTGCTCCCGAAACAGTTACAGTTGCACTGCACTCACCATGCCATTGACGCCCAGACTAAATCCTTGGGATTCCGGCTCAATATCAACTACAAATCTCATTTTTCCTAGTCCATCATTATCACTTAACTTCAAAGGTGTGTGTGATGATAATGGAGGTTCTTGTGGGTAGCGACTCGTACACCTTTTCACAATGACTGTACCGCCGTCTGACCGACTCCTTGGATCTCCAAATGAACGGGATCGGACATGCCGTTAAAAGTGAGCAGTGGGTTGCAGTGGGTGACTCGTTGGGAAACTCGTATTGTAGGAACTTGCCGCCTTCAAAACCCGCCATAGTATCCTGCTCATGACAAGCTGTTCGGTCACATTATCCCTGTCTCCTGTCCTGTACAATCAGGGGGACTGGTGGAGGTACTCATTGCTGGTGGATCTCAATGGATTCCGAATTGGCATGGAAAATATAGGGCCGCGGACTGCCTAACTGAATACGGTGGAAAAATTAAACAGGTTTCACCCATGCGCAGAGCAGCAGCAGCAGCACTCTGTAAACCTACATAGATCCTCATCATATCTGACTGCGAGAGTCTTGGTATCCAATCCGGCTAGGAGAATGAGTGAGTGAGTGAGATTGAGAAGAAGGGAGCCGATTGGAAGGAGCAGGATGAAGTATGGGAGCATTTCAACTTGTCAATTGAATCTGATTGAACGGAGGGAAAATATTGGGAATTCAAAGCATGTTTGAAGACGACTAAACATGTCACGTTCCTCCCTCCCGCTCTCTCACTCACCCTCGTCCATATGTATGTCTGTTGGAGGGAGCCTGTTCGTTTTTTTTTCATATATTTTTCCTTCTTTTCCTCCTCCTCCACTTGCATGAATCACACGCTATGGGAGCAACTCTGCATTAGGCCCTGTACTATATGATACTGGCTGAGCCGGGGTGCGATACTCATTGTAATTCAGCCGTGCACTGGAATAAGCTGACTGTGAGTCAGTCCGTGTCGTTACCATGGCACTTATTATCTTCGGCTCATATCGTCGTCGTTGTTCGTACCGTCGTTGTTGTAGCCAAGTCTGGTGAAGGCGGTGGAAAATTATAGTCTAGATCCAATGTGCCAATACACGACCGGGGTTAAATGCAATCACGTGCAAAGGTTCAAAATCACGCAGCTGCATTCCACCCACTTGACCGGAGGGAAGGAGCGTAAGTGTGTGTGTGTGTGTGTGTGTGTGTGTGTGTGTGTGTGTGTGTATGTGCGTGCTTGTAGCCGAAAGGCCAAGTTTGAGTTGTGCAAAAGCCATATGTGCATGCATTATAGGATGAAGTGGCCGTTTGCAATGTAATATAATGGGTTGCGCTACAAGGTATTGCCAGCCTATATGGATACGACAATGTGTAGGGGTAGCATTAGTAGGACGGGAAGTGCATATAAAATATTATTTATTATCATTGGCCAGTTCAGGTCCTCACCTCATTTCACACTAGAGCACACACATACACGCATACTCGCATCCGCACCCAGACGCATACACACACCGACTCACGGCTCGCACGCATTCAACATCTCGTGCTGAACATTAAGTTGAAAGTTATAGGTCACGCCCTCGACGAAAAGTTCAAACTAGTTTCTTCCTTCTCCACTCCATCTTCAACGTCTTCCTCTCCAGTTGTTTTTTTTCATCCCTCTGCTCCGGTGTAACCTCTTAAATGCGTAATAAAGTGATCATGTGTAAGATGTTGCTGGGGTTTGTGGGGCTCGCGGTGGTCCAACCGTCATTGGTTCACTCGTTATGCTGGCACCCTCCATACTATTGGAATCCCGCTTCATCCTCCTGTCATACGAGCAGAGAAAATAAGTCATCGTAAGTCTAAAGGAGAAATTAAATTTCAAAAAAGGAGAAAAAAAAACTCCGTACGGTTTAAGTATGCGGGTGAGTGCGGGGTTGAGGTGTGTGCGTGTGTTTGTTTGTGTGCGTGTTTGTGTGTGTGCCTCCAGGTCCCGGCGCGGTTGATGATCCACAGTCAACAAAATCCATGTTCTCCCATTTACTGGACAGGGATATTCGTGTTGCTATCTCACTCCTGGTCGAGAGGGATTACCATGGTAGTGTCCATAAATATCCCGACTGTCAAATGGGAAGATTGTCTTGTTTCGGGGAGGTGGATGAGGACGGTTCCCCCAACAGGGCTGACGACG
Source organism: Bilobella aurantiaca (assembly GCA_021029175.1). Lineage (NCBI taxonomy): Eukaryota > Metazoa > Arthropoda > Collembola > Poduromorpha > Neanuridae > Bilobella > Bilobella aurantiaca. The sequence goes on along the minus strand of VYYI01002505.1, from coordinate 4,753 downwards.
GCCGGAATGAGCATTTGCCCCATTATGATCCTCTAGAAGAAAAAGAACAAAATAATTAAAATGCTCTCAGCACTGGGCTACACAATCCTGTAATTATTGTTCACATAGGTTCCACTTGAGGAAGTGAGTGGTCGAGTGGTGTGTTTATATGGTATTGTGTACGCCGTATAGTAACTCATCGTACCAATGTAGAGCTCTATGCAATGCCTTCCCGTTGAACAGATGATACTTGGACAATGTTGTAAATGTTGTTGGGGGCTCTCTGGGTGTTGCACACGTTCGGGGTGCGAGAAGAAGAGTGAGAAAAGCATTAAGGCGGCCGTGTGGTTGTAGTAGAGACATATACAGAGAATCTACAGAGGCACACACATACAAGCCCCATAATACTCAAAGGGTCATAAATTTTATTTCTAGATCCAGTAGAATTTCATTTAAAACCATTATTTCATACTGGGGCTCTCCGTCGGCTTTACATATGTACAGACAGGCTCCGGAGTGAGGTTTCAGAGCTAACGAAAGGTTTATGGGCACCTCTCGTTCCCCACGTCCACACACACACACACACACACACACACACACACACACACACACACACACACACACACACACACACACACACACACACAAACTCATACTCACACATTCATGCACACGCACTTGAGCACACACGATCATGGGCACACACACAGTCCGACAGACTCTGCATATCAGTGTCGTAAAAAACTGAGCCATACATCCGCGCCTTAAATTCAATTTCCAATGCCTTACCACTCACTCACGGGATTTGCAGCGGTGGAATTCAATTCACGGGCGAATCCCAGCAAAACGACTATCTTGCCTCTGTACATAATTGTACACACTCTGCCCACGGTGGCGGATTACATTTGAACTCGTGGATTTAACCAAACCCCTGATGTACACACGTTCCCACATCGGAGGAGTCAACTGCCACACTGCTACAAGTCCCGCCCAAAGGAAATCAATCAGACTGTCACCCCCTGTAGGAATTTTTAGCCTCTTATCATATGCGTATGTGGACGTACTTTTTCTCCACTGCAAACTACTACTGACTTCCCCACGGGAAACATGAGTAGTGGTGGGAGTCATATATATCTTGAGCGGCATGCCAATGCGGTTATGCTATACGGTTCGGGACTCGGGATAACGGTTAAATTTAGCCGGCAAATGACTTGAAGAAACTTAATACACAGTCTGGTGCAGTTGCTTAAGAGTTGGAGGCGGAAATGTGTGTGTGTATGTGTGTGTGACACGGCTCGTGTGTAGGTGTTCACCACCCCTTGTAGATTTGACAGTCGGTGGAAGGTACGGAGTGCCTTGAATAGTACTTGCCGCACAGTCTATAGTTGTAAGCTGTGGAACGGCCAGTATGTTAGGCATAGAGCCACCATGTGGCACTTTGGGAAAAGGGACACGGCTCAACTCCACTCCACTACCAAGCACACCACCACTTCTTCAAGCCGGAGAAGTCGGTAGCAATTCATAGCTGGGAGGTGATAAATAATTTTATGCAGAGATAATATGCTTTGTCGCCTTGTTATCAGTGCATTTTCCAACTTACATCTCCCCGCCTGTCCTATAAATAATCCGGATCCAACTTGGCCAATATATTGCACTTCAACGCAGCTGGATGGCTGGCTCTTGAATTCACATACATTTACCCTTTAGAACACACGCACATCCACAACACACACTAAGCTCACTCACACGCACACCGCCCACACATACACACACATATAAACTCACACGCCACACAAACGCCATTGAAATAGACTATGATATTTGATATTTGAGTCAACACTAGTTTTGAAATTTTACAAAACCTCCACGTACGTTATGAATTTTCTGAAATGTCTTCTCAAGTTATTGACAAAGCTCGGCCAGAGCAGAGCCAGACTCTGCAATCGTTGTATTATAGACACGATACGGGTGGAACGCAGTCAGGTTTCGTTATAAAATGGGGATGGAGACTGCCGGCGAGATCAATTCCCAGACCGGACTTATTAGAAAGAAGATAAGGTCCCGTACTTGTTTCTCATATTTAGCTATGAGTAGTAGTATTAGTAGCAGCAGTTGTAAGAGTAGTACAACTTCAATCCACAGGATCAGCTTCGCGGCCATTGGATTTCACACATCGGATTATTCTCCCCAGGGCAGAATATATTTTCAAGTTTCGTCTCATAGATTGGCAGATTTATTGCGGGGGAGTAAGGAGACGGGGCTCTTCAATTTATTAGGCAATGGATCCTTATTCTGTCCTTATGCGTGTCCCTGTGTCAGTCTCCACTTCTACCAGTACGGCCGCCACTGTGCCTACTGCATATGCGAGTACATGCAAGAATCCCACCTACATGTACATTAGCAACTGTCCCATCCTCGGATTCTGTAGTCTGGGTATTAGAAGAGCTTAGGAAATCTAACACGTTGAGTTCCCCCCTTACTACTTACCCCGTGCAGACAGACCCACACACACACACACACACACACACACTTCCCTACATCAAGCTATAATAGTAACTAGTTTTACATGGGAAGAGATATGGTGACGATGTCGCCCTTTTCCGTTTTCCCTCCCGCGCTCCTTTCTTCTTCTTCTTCTTCCTACTCTTCGTCTCACTTCCATTTTGTCTCATCTCCCTGTCTCTGCGGCGGAGCAGGGGCTCTCCACACTCTACTTTCATTTCACTTTATTCCATTTATTTCGTCGTTCCTCTCTCTCTCTCTCTCTCTCTCTCTCTGTGAGCGAGTTGAACTTGCCAAGAATCTATTCAGAGGGAAATACGCTCCCATATCAATGCAGTTTTCCATGTTTGTCGTCGTCTCCTCGACTCTCACCGTTTCGCCAGCCAGCCAGCCAGTTTCTCTCTCTCTCTCTCTCTCTCTTTCTCAGTCCCAGCATGTAGATGGGAACTGGCAGGCGAACAACAGGGAGTGAAATAGATTTCACTTCGCCAGCCATAGAGAATGGGATGAGAGAATAAAGGAAATTCCATCAGAAGCGTGCTGTAGACACATACACATACACACGACTTGCTCTCTCGTCTTGTACTAAACTATCTTTCCCCACCTCGCCCGGGCTAAACTGAATGATAGTGGAAAGTCCCGGTGAGATTCCATATTCAAGGAGAGCGTATGGAGGGGATGGAGCGGGAGCGGAGATGGATACAAATAGAAAGTGAAGGTAAACGATGCAAATTCATTTCCCACTTCCATGCCCCCAGAATGGAGCCGTAGTCATGTCCCCGGTGTACATATGGGGAGCTTTTAATTAATTTTCAAATTGAATTCAATGCTGCAGAAGATGGGTAGAGTAATGCAAGTGCGCCTACAAGCCTGCATCATCCCGAGCATGAACAACACAACTGCAACAAGAGCAACTCCAAGGCTGGCTCGCCTGCATAACTTGGAGAGGATACTACCAGGGCTATGTGGACTATGTGGATGAGATTCAAGGACCATTGTCTAATCCGATTGCTCATACAAGTATCATGCACGCCTGTTGGCCACCGCATAAATTTAAGGATTCATCATATTCAGCGTCGTCATGACTAACATATTTGTAGTGGTAGGCCAGGCGGCCATTCAAGTGTGTGTGTGTGTGGAATCATTATGGGACTTGCGGGGTGGCCCAGAAGACATTCAAGTGGCATTTGTGTGCATATGTCTGTGTGTGCTATGCTTGTATGTGTCTGAGCGTGTGTGTGTGTGTGGCATGTGTGTGCATGTGTCTGAGCGTGTGTGTGTGTGTGGCATGTGTGTGCATGTGTCTGTATGTGTGTGTTGTAGGAGTGCATTTGTCTGTGTGTAAGAGCCTGAGCCTATGTATGTGTGAACTTATGTGTATGTCTGAAGGTGTGTGTGTGTGTGTGTGCGTGGCTGCGCGTGTGTGTGGTTCCCCATACGAAAAACATACGAACTTGCGCCCGGCCATAAATGTAAGGGTGGACAGGAGACGATACTATATGGTGACGTGGTTATGAGCCATGGAGTCCATGCTATAGCCCATCCAAAGTGGCGGAGAGGGAACTGCTCGAGAGAACTATGCCGACCTCACTCCAACTCCTTTATAATACTGTCAAGGTCCCGCACGCACGAAATATGACGATGTGAAATTTTAAATTTATTTACTTTGCACATACATTAGGGACATTTACATGCTTTGGTTCATATGATTATGGGATACAAGTACAGGGTAGCCCGGTTCGCATGAGTGGATCCCTATTCAAGTACGTATGTATCCCCTATGGCGGTGTGTGCGGCGCGACGGCGGCGGCCGCGGCCTCCTCATTCAGCCCGTCATGCAAATGGAGGGAAAAAGGGGTGCGATTGTGAATTTAAATTAGGCACACGGCACGAACTCGTCTCTCTCCTCCTCCTCCTGACTGAGAGAGAGAGAGAGAGAGAGGAATATCGAGTTTTGAGCCCTCTCAACTTCACTCCCTACTCGTACAGCCTATGAATTTCATTATGGTCGCAGTAGTAATTTTCGGTAAAGTCGTCCGTCCTTCCCATCGAATAACCCACACACGAACACGATGCACTTTGTGTCGAGGTCAGCCGGCCTATAACAGTGCTACAGGGAATCAAGGGTGCTGAAAGTTTTCCTCTGCCAGAGTGAGGACGGTGGTAAAAAAATATGTGAACTTTTTTTGACATATCTTTGGAGCTGTTATGCCTGTCCGTAGAAATTTGAGAGTGCTTTTGTGTGTGTGTGTGTGTGTGATGCTTGAGTTAG
>VYYI01002504.1:0-14678 GCA_021029175.1 Bilobella aurantiaca | reverse complement strand
GGAATGATCTTCCAAATCAGCAAAAGTGTTCCAACATTTGTTACAGCGATGAATAAAATTAAAAAACAAATAAAAAAACCTTAGTTATATCTTCATAAATTAAACAGTTTCATCTCTTGGTGAATCTTTCTAGTAAACAGTGGATAGTTTTATGGGGCAATATATACATGAAAGCTGAAAAGATAAAGCATTCTACAGTAAAAGTAAGGTTTGTAAATTTTTCTTTTATCTTTCTCTGGTGAATAGACTTTCTCCTACATTGAAAAGTTGACGGTTGTCTATCCTGATCCCTAAGGGATCAGGATACGTTTAAGGAGCAGTCTCTGAAGTGATGTAGATTCGAGTTTAAGGGCTACTCCAAATGAAATTCCAGTTACCTATGGATAAAAATTCAAAGATAACCGTGAAAGATTTCATCCAAATATTTGATTCAAACCATTACCTAATTGAGTAGTAAATAATGAGAGGAACTCTGCTTGGGAGAGACTGGACGGCCTTAATCAGTTTCGGGTTGTCGAAATGTTTCACAAGTGTTGAATTGGTCGAGGATAACAATGTAATTAATGGCCGCCGCAAGCTGTCCTGTTACTAGGGAGCGCATTCAAAAATTTCGCTTGCAAATGAAACAATTAGTTAATTATTATTAAAGACAAAATAATAGGCTCAAAAAAATATTCAAGTTTATTTGAACAGAAATGTGAAGCCCCAATTTGAGACTGTGAAAAACAATAGAAAAAGTATTTTTCCAGTACAATTTTTAGAAGCACTAATTTCTTGTGCTTTACACACCTCGTCGATGTCTGAAAAAGCAAGCAAAATATTACAATTAGTTTAAGCTAAAACTTGAAAAAGTTTTTATTTTTCAAGAACCTTGTGTAGCAGAACTTGTATAAATTCCAAAGGAAATGATAGTTAACTGAAGAATAAGAATGATCATGTTTCTGGAGGTTGTTAATAAAAGGAGCACTAGAATGAGTACATAGTCACTGAAGCTCCTGGATTTGTAATCATTGGTACACTATCCAGTTGGACAACATTAGTCTCCTATAAATGCAGCTTCATCCGAGTCTACAACAAACATCATCTACATCTTCAAAATCTAGACATTCGGCATTGTCCCTATTCCGCACAATTTGTGAAACTGAAATTTTTACGAAAAATTACATAAATGTAATTTCCTAGGCTTGCCCACACTTCATTGTAGATGATTGCTCTAGTGTTTTTGTCGACCGGAAGCCCGAAAGCATTTATTGCAACAGTGACAAACAAAAGTAATATTGGATCGAATGACTTTATCCAAGACTGTTCATCTGCAAAAATGTAAAACGGGTTGTTTGTATGAAACGCTGCCTGAAAATGAGTGGAAGTTGAATTAGAGTTCACTTCTTTTTTTAATAAAATCTTCGGATGAGTATGATTGAACTGATACTTTTGTATACATAAACTTTTTAGGTGCCAACTTTATAATATCTCCAACTAAAATTTTTGGCTCTTATGGTTTCCTTGAAGCAAGTTTTCCATATAAATTTTTAAATATAATTTCTCTGTTTATTTCCTTTACTGCATGATCAGTTGCTATTTTTGTTCCGCTATGCGGACGATAATTGTATTGAGCAATTATATTTGGAAGCAAGGTTATGAAGTCCTTTGTGTTCTGGTAGGTCTGTGACCTACTTAATTTCAATCTTTTTGTTCAAATCATCTTTTCAGCTGTTATCTATCTTATTTAACTGACTTTTATGAAGCATTCTCATCATTTTCAAATTGCAGTCGTACCAGTTTCCAAGCTCATTTGACCAATTTTTAGTTCTGTCTACTGCGTTCCACGAGTGCAGGGCAGAATTACTTTGTGAAAACCGAATCGTTTGTCCTACAGAAATAAAAATTGGCCAATCTCTATGAAAAGTATTGTTTCTTTCAAGTCTGCGCAGAAGTCCAATTAGAATTTTTGATTAGGTAGGCCTTAAAATTTATAAGCGGTGACAGCGTAACACACACAAATACCAATATATGAAATATTTGGACGGAATACTAATGATAGGGTTTCCAGTCTGTCCATGTCGTAAATTATTATATGTTTGAAACTCGTCTCTAGTAGGATATACAACGAAAGTGTTTAAAATATAAAACAATCTCTTAAAGAGATATTACACATACAACAATTCAAAATGTACAGTCATAATTTATTATAAATATCAGTCACACACACGATTACAACTGTGAGTTTTACTCCAATTGATAAAAATGGGGAATTAGAAATATCATTTCTAAAGCCTTAGACGCACTGGAGCACATCGTTCACGTTTCACCCCCAAGCGACAAAACACACTCTCTTTTTTTCTTTTGCATATTTCTGCAAAATTAACCAAATGCAATACGAATATATATACATATATAAATACATTATGTATTGGAGGCACCATTTCTTTCATCTGATTCTAATTTGTTTAATTGCAAAACTAAATCACTCACTTTTACTCCAGAAGCGCAACACCAGCTATACTCCTCCAATAAGAAGCTGTCATCTCACCCCGTTTGATTTGAAAATGACAGAAACGATGGCTCCTTTGAAGCTGATTTTCTAAATCACTACAGTGATCCTGGGAATCCTTCCGCAGAAGTAGAATTTTGTTTTTCAAACTCACATTTTCAAGGTCCTTAGTAGTGTGGTATCTAGTGGTTTACAATAGTGGTCACAGCAATATAAAGCTCCTGGAAAGATTCCGCAACCTTGCATCTCTCGTCACCTTTTCTTTCATCGCCCTTCCTCTCCTCTACCCTCCGCTCTCTCTCTCTTTTCTAAAAATAACTTCGCCCAACAACCTTTTTTTTTCAATATTTTTTTTATTAAAAAAAAAGAAATCAAAATCAAACAAGAAATCAGATTACTCCAAATGAAGTAAGGGCGATTTCCCATCTGTGAAGGGATCCAGAAACTGCAGGAAAAACTCAAAATTTAGCTCTCTCTCCGCAGCCTACAGATCCACCACCACTAGCGGCTGCGCCGGTTCCACTCCGGCCTCCGCTGCCTCTGTCAGCTCCACTTCCGCCACCTCCGGCCCCTCCACTTCGGCTCCCGCAGGCTCTGTCGGCTCCATTTCAGCTCCCGCAGCCTGTGCCCGCACCACCACCGCTGCTTCGGCAACCACAAGTTCTTCAGCAACCACGACCCGTTCTTCGTGCACTAACGATACTTCTATAGGCAGCGCCAATTCTTCCGGCACTACCGCTACTTCGGATACTGTCTTCTGATACTGGATCTGCGGCACACAGTTGCTAGTTCTGCGGGCAAACTCGCTGGATCCTAAGGGACTCTTTACAAAGTAGTTAGAGTCGCAGTTGTTGTCCTTAATGTCATTCTAGTGCTGCCAAGCGGTATTGTGAAGGTGACAGCGACAGGATCCTCCCGGAATGCCTGAATAGTGTTCGGGTAGAGGCCTTTTTCGGAAACCCACATTTTTTATATTTTGTTTTATATATATATATATTTTCTTTTTCTTGCAACACCTCAAAAAAAATTTTTCCTTTGATTTGATTAAACTCATTTGGATTTTCTTTAGACCTGTTTTAAAGAGCGCTGTTAAATGTTCTAGTTTTTAGTTTCATTATGTTTGGATTAAATAACTCTTATTCAGTATTGCACATACCTATTTGCACGCCTAACATTTTCAAGTTAGTTTAACTCAATAATGAAGGAGTTGCTAAAACTTGGTTAAATTCTGTAATAAGAGGCATGAATTCAGGGGTCGTATTTAACGAGGTACTGGAGGAGTTAGTGGTGATGACTAACCTTATATATCCTAATAATTTTCCACAGTTTTGTGTATAAGATAAAGATGTAATTCTTATATCCAAATGAGGGCACGTTATTATTTCTGTACTAATTAAACAAGATTGACTTTTGTATGTTTGTAGAAGACAGGTTGGATCAGGTACGAAATATTGATATTGATCCCCCATATCATTAAAGTTTGTAGCAATGGGCAAAAACCATGAGAATAAGAACAAGTTAGGAACATGTTTAGATCTTGATTTTGAATAAAACCTTGATGGTTTACCGAGAAGTTATGTACAATAATTTCATAGTTTATGACAGTGTTAGTAACTGTCCCTGTCCAGTAGTAGTACGTATATGGTGTATTTGTTGTACTAAATCGTGTATGGTCAACATTTATGGGTAGTAAGATTTGTCCTTGTGGAGTTTTTCGAGAAAGTACTAATTTAGAACATTCTGTTAAACTTAAAGGAATATTAGTGTAAGTAGTAGTATGATTATATGGTCATCGGTGATTCTAGAAGGCTAAACTTAATGACCTAACAACATCCTTAAGAATGACATTCAACGAAAACCTACGACTTTGTCAAAAAAGAAAGTGAAACTTTTTTTATTGTCCATATTTTTGGACATCTTCAATAATCATCTCATCATCGTCCATGTATCCAGAATCGCTCTCCTCTGCAAAGTTACCTCTGTACTTGGCACCATCTTCGCCGGAGGAGCCATCTTCGCCGGAGGAGTCATGTTCGCCGGAGGAGCCATCCTTGTCGGAGGAGCCAACCTTGGCGGCCTCCACGGAGCTCTCTTCGTCATCGCCAGTAAGGTCGATGACTTCAATGGAAGTGGAGGAGTTCCCAAGTCTCGAGTCCAGGAACTCGTCGACGAGTTCGGTGCAGTTATCCAGGGGCTCCCAGGACTGCTTAAGAGCCCCGGCCCAATCCCACTCGACAAGTAGTTCATAGTCCCACTTCCGGGGGTCTTCATGCAAAGGTTGTACTGGACGAGAGTCCAGGATCCTCTTCACCTCCCACTCCCTAGTGGCAAAGTAGTCTTCTAAGATTCCAGCCGCCCTCATGACGTTCTCTTCAGGTTCGATTGTTTTCCTGAAAAACAACAACAAAACAAATAAAAACCTAAACATTTTTTAAATATAAATATTAAATATAAATATTATAAATATAAATTAAACTCTTACGTGTTTCCCTTCTGCCATTGACAGTCATAGTAGACCCCGCTCTTCTTGGTAATAGGGCCTATTAGGACAGAATGTCCAAGAACTTTGGTTAAAAAAGATCGTTTTGGTTTTGAGACTTTGGGCATTTCGGGACTGAATGAAATCAGATTGAAAGTGCAAGTAATTTTATACGAAAAACTCAAAGATCTAGAATCCCGTTAGAATTTTAAAATTGGACATTTGAAAGTAGCCCGTGGATTTGTTGAACGTGGTAGAAAAGGACATCTGAACTGAAGAATTTGAATTAAGTTGGGCTCGCATACGTGGTTTCTTCCATGTTGAGTAAAGAGGTTGATTTAAAAGAATATTTTCCGGGATTGTTTTGTAAAAAAAGGGAGAGGTTAAGGGTAGTAACCGAAGAGGATGACCAATAGTATCTTGGCCATGATTTATGAGATAGAGGCCGGTTTCAAAGGAAGTAATTGGATAAGGTTCTCGGGAAATAGTTTTGTAGGTAGTGGAGTTGTGAAAAGGTGTCCGCTCAGCGATGACCGAACTGAATGAGCTAGTGCAGATGAAGGCGGTAAAAAGAGATTCCTCTGGTAAAGGAGTGACGAGTTCTAGAGTAGCAATTGTGAAGTTGGTTAAGTGGATAACATCATTTGAGTAGAGAGGTTGGAGAATTCCTAAGGTCTAGATTGGTTTAATTGCAGAATTTTCATAGTAGTTTTGAAGTGAGAAGTTATTTTTTCCAATTTGTGCTGAGTATCGGTTACAATTTGGTAGACTAAGAGCGGAGTTAATAAGTATTGTGAGTATGAGAGGCAGCAGGCGTCAGTATCTGAGTTGTTGGCCATACAGTATCCCCTGAGGAGTAATATTTGGTGATTCGTATGTTGCCATTACAGGAACTGAAAGGTAATAGAGTGCTTGTTGTGGTCCCATTTCGGTTGTCCGATATTGAACCGGTTGGATAACAATAGAGTGGTTTGAAGGTTCCACTTTAGTCATCATTACTTGTTGCTGACGTGGTTGTCATAGTCTACGTATGGTGCGTATTGCTGTGTGGGTGATGATTCTTCGGAATTTAAAAATGATGTAAATCATAAGCGATAAAATGATGATTATAGTGAGAGTTGTGAGAATCTTGAAAAAGTGTGTTCTAACTGGACTGATGGTAAAGTCTGCGATTAAGTCTGTGACTTGGAATTGGGCTGTAGATAGTTCCCGTCCAGAAAGTTTAGATCTGATTATATTGTCAATTGCTGATGTTGCCCTCATTTGTTTGAGCATTGAAATGAAATTATTGGAGTTTCCCACTTGTTTAATTGAGATTGATCACGGGCTTTTGAATGTAATGTCGCTGATAGGTTTGGTAGGCACTTTAGACGTCGCTGGAAGTGGTATAGTTGGAAAGTGGACCAGAGTTGTTGAAGAGTTTCCCAAGAGGAGCATTTTATTATTACCAATGTCAAAATAAAATGGTGTCTGCTCTTGACATGAATTGTACTCAGGTTCCAGAGTAATGTGTTTTGAAAGTTCTGAAAGATATCCCGTTATTTTCTCGTGTTGGTACATGAATGTGAGCGGACGGTTTTTTGTACAGTTTTCCTCCTTGTCTTCATGAATGAAGTGGTACTAATCAATTTTGACACATCGAATTACTGCTAGTGCATCTCCTTGAAGAAACGTTTGGTAGCGGTTATCCTTGAGTAAAATTCTTGGGATGACATTAGGTTCTCTATTGTCGGTGAGATAGGTGCTCATTTCTAGGATCATACGTTGGTTAATACACGTTTGGAGGATAAGAGTTGAAATGGAGCTTGACATGTTGCTTTGTATCCAGTCATGCAAGAATTGGAATTTAGAATTCGAGTGTGAAGTCGTTTCTAGCGTTTCTACAGGGTTAGGTGCTGATTTCGGAACTTGAGCTCGATGTTGTGCTCTAAAGTTTTGTATAATGTCCTCTTCGGTGCCTTCAAGAATCATGTTTGCACTACGGTGAGCTTGGGTTGGAAGGATTGATATTTGGTGAGTATTGTGAAAGATAGGAATTGCTGTAGAGGATGGTAACGGAATTAAAGGTTGGTTTCTTTGACGTAGAAGTTCGTTTTGTCGCTGGAACTCCTCGTTTTGCCTGAGAAGAATCTGGGCAATGTTGGGGTGGTTGCTGCTCGTAACCGGTACTAGGATTTGTGATTTGTAGTTATTTACGAGATTTAGGTTTTGATTATGTTGCCTTTCCATGACTTGTTTTGATACTTCTTCATCTTCTTGAAGTTATGGTAGGTGGGTTAGGTTTAAGTTTTGAGTCCGAGTAGGGATTGGCCTATCTGGGTTTAAAGTGGCTGCTTTGGTAGGTTGTTGAAGTTCCGGAACTAGGATTTGCCTTTGCCTTGCGTGTATTTGCCTTGCGTGTATTTGCCTTGCGTGTATTTGCCTTGGGTTTGGTGTAGTTACGACCTTCTGTGAGGGATTTGTTTGTGTTTTGGAGTTGGAAATCATATCGAGAAGTGTAGGGTCATCTAATTCAATAATTTCGTGTATTCGACGGAGGTCTTGCTCTCTGATGGTAACTCTGGTTGCGGCTTCAAATGCAGAAGTAACATCAATTTGTGGTTCGATAATACCGGTAAGGTCTTTGTCTGGTGTGAACAGCATTCCTTGAGAACTTGTCCCAATGTTGAGAGAACAGTATGGGATCGAATGAATATTACTGATTGTTCCGGACAAGTAAGGTGGTTATTATTGGACATGATGCATTCAGAATTAACTAGTTTCTCTATTCGGCAAGTTTTGAAGAGATGGGATGACCAGATTAAGACAGAGCCTCCTATGCCAGGGCATGCGTTTGCGAGGTAACTGCACGAACTCGTGAGGGGAAGTGGTGCTACAATTGTTGAATCTGAGTTGGAAATGGTGACCGTTACTGATGAAATGTAGTAGTTGGTAACCACGTCAGTGTTTGTATGTGGCCAGCTGTAGTCAACTTTGGCTTCTTCTTGAGTTCCTTGGACTCCTTCCATGATCATTTGCATTTGTTTTCCATTTGGTGCTTTGGATGTTTCTGCCATGATTTGACATTCTTCAGTGGTTACCTTAACATCTTCTTCTTCAGATATGGACGAGTGACTCCCAAAAAAGAAGTATGAGCGCGACTCGGTAGTTTTCACGCCACGGCAGTGGTGTGCTTTAATTGCTGCAATTGACGGTGCTTCTTGCCAAAGTGTGATCGGGACGATTTTCGTCTGCTTTGTTAATTCTTCGAGTTCACAGTCCGTGACCTCGGGTATCTTATAGGTCATGGCTCCATTGTTGGGGTCACAATACAATTGATGTGGTTGTTTCGGCGCGAGCGACGTATAATAGAGGCGGAAAAGACGTTCTTCTTCCGGTGTTCGTAATGAATGGACAGTTATCAGCAGGATGAGATTGATGAATCCCGGTAGTAGATACATGTAATTCTAGTTGTTAATTTTAACTTAGCTTAAAGTCTAATTAAGTTTCTTTGCATTAGTATGAAAGCGTTGTTAAAAGAAAAATGGGCGGTTGTTTTAATACTCATATATATCAAGCCACTTGGGAGGTTTGCTTGATCTAGAAGGACGATTAGGAGTTGTGAGGGTGGTTGTCAGGAAAGGATTCGGCTCTGATTTTTCAGTCTCGTCTGATTGACTCTTAAGTTTGCTTGTTCGTTATCAATGTCCAACTCTTCTGAGCTTGTATTTTTGCGAAGGTTTCGCGGAATATTCATAAAGTTTTGCTCATTTGTTTGCAAAAATTAAATCACTCTATCTCTGTTTGTTGATATTGATAAGATTTTGATTATTAATCCCAGAATGGAAATGTAGATTCTTATTTTGATGCAAGTAAGAATTGTTAAACTTATTATAATTTCTTCCCAAAGCGGATGCTGAATAAGGATCTGATTTGACATTAAGTTGTATCTTAATTTTGGAAAATCGGCGAAGGATATATCGTTATTGATTTGATGAAGATAGACACCTATTGGTTCTAATAGAAAGGAATTTGAACTTTTTATTTGAAATAATTCTTTTGTATCAATTTCTTGATTGATAATAATATCTGTAATTTTGTCTTTCTGAGCCATTTCTTTTAGTTCATTTCTAGTTATTTTAGAATTTACTAAGATTATTTGAAATACAAAAATTTTGATTTGCGGTTCTGATTTTACTTCGTGAAACTTTACTGAAGTAACAAACTGAAATAGTTCTTTAACGTGAATTAAGTCGGACACAAATTGATTTTCAAGAACCAATATATCTAATTCTTCTTGATTTTGAAATTCTTTATTTTGAATTAATTTCATTCTTTCCGTAGGAGAATTAAAAGTTCTCTGAGATTTTGAGCATTTAACTTTATATATTTCATCATTTATCTTTTCGATAACAGAATATTCGCTATAGTAGTATGGTACCCATTTAGTGACTAGTCGTTGATCTCCTTTTCTTGAATAAATTAGTCTGACTTTATCTCCAATTAGAAACGAAACCGTTAAACGATTTGGATTAACTTTTTCTTGATATTTAAGTTGTCTATTCAAGAATTGTCGTCTTAATTTACACCATAGTGCGAAAATTTGGATTCTTTTTTATTCTAAGTTGTGAAGGAATTTTCGGAAGTCTTCCAAACATGAGTGAAAAAGAAGAATGAAAATTCAATTCTTTCGTTGGTGCTGTATTAATGCAAAATGTTAACAGTTTGACAAATTTTGACCAGTCTGAATGTTGTTCGTTAACATAATTTCTTATCATTGAGTGCCAAATGCCATTATTACGTTCGGACTGGCTATTGGCCTCCTTCCAGTAGTAGCACACGTGCCTTATTCGTGGCTGGAAGAGGTTAGCATGAGAATGAAGAAATTTAGAAGTATAGTTTGTTGAATTATCTGTTATTATAAGTTGAGGAGTTCCATATTTGAGAAATATTTCTTCTTCGAAGACTCGAGCTATGGATTCTGCTGTGAAATTTCTGAGTGGTATTAGTATGGTATACCTTGTTAACAAGCAAATGATATTAATAATAAACACGTAACCGTTACTGGGTGTGAATTTCTCAAAATGTCAGACGAAATTATTTGGAACGGATAAGTAGGGACTGGAAGAGCTTTTTTTTTAAAGGAAACACCACTTTAATAATAAAAGCGTCTGAATGAGATTTGTAGACTTTCTTTTTAAATTGTAGTAAATTTCCAGATTGTATCAATGTTTTGTTTATTTGCGTATTTCATATCTAATTTTTACCAAGATAAACTTCTGGGTCCAGAAAGGCAATTTTGCGTATTCGATTCATGGAGGATTTAAGAAAAATTTGAGTTAGAAAGCTAAAGAAAAAATTCCATAGTCAGGGAAGACCATATTTGAGTCGACGGATTCGAATGAACGTTATGTTTCCGTGTCACTGAATGTAAAAAAAAATGTTGGTTGGAAAATTAAAAAATTCCGGGTCAAATGGACCAAATTTATGTGACCCCCCCTGACATGGTCCTCGAGTGCAGGATGGACCAAGGACGGGGATGAGACAACACAATCTCCCGAGGGCTCGGGAAGCAGAGCCAAGGGCCACTACCGAAGTCCTCCGGACTTCGATACCCTCAGTGAAAATGCAATTCTGACTGTATACCTTTTAGAATGGAAATAATAATAATAGTAATAAAAGAAGAATTATTGTGGACTTATCTGCGTTTGATGAAGTTTTATTTTGATGTTGGATTAGTAGTATTTTAACCGGCTTAGGATTCACTCCAAACGGTGGAAGTGGATTTTGGGAGAAAGTCGAAAGTAGAACTTGATAGAAAGTGGTATCTTCGTGAAAGCTTAAGGTCCCGCTCCATAAGGGAGCGGAACCTTAGGAACGCTATCTCCTGTTAGGTTCTTCCCTCTCAAGATGATCTCTCATCAAAGGTTCGTCAATTAAAGAATAGAAATTGGGTCATTCGGTCCTCCTCTTAAAACCTTAGCAAAATCCGGGCTCAGTCTCCGGGAGGAGGCTGAGGCCGGAATTCGCAAATGCTAAAAATATTCTTTTTGGCTCCCTGTGACCCACTTCCACGCGGCGCTCCGTAATAGGCTACGTGCCTGTTACGAAGGCCGAGCCCCAGTTATGTGATCACTTTGGGCAATTTGTAATTACCCGAAAAAGTGATGACAACTTGCAATTGTCAATGTTCCAAACCATATACCCATGACACATGAAAAATACAAAAACGCCAAATTAACATGCCAATTTTAATTAACTAAAAAATTAGAAAAACGATTATCTTCAGCTTTGGTCCTTTACTAATTTTTAATTGGACGCTTAATTACAGAGTTAAAATTAATCAAAAGGAGAAACGTTCGTTTTCTCCACTCCCCTCCCTACCCATCCCAGGTGTGAGCTGGGGGCGGGGTAGCCTAACATTGATACGGAAAGGACTAGCATTGTAAAGGCAATGCCAATGACAAGCAAAAGTTTAGTACAAGTTTTCTCGCAAAAACGCCTAATTAACATGCCATTGTTAATTAGCCAAATAATGAGAAAAACGATAATCTTTAACTTTAGTCCTTTATTAAATTTTAATTGGACGCTTAATTACGAAGATACGATTAATCAAAGGAGAGCATCTTCCATTCCCTTCCCTACCCATCCCACGTGACAGCTGGGGGGGTGGAGCTACGTGTAACTCCTCCTAAAGTACAAATTATGAAACAAACTACACTTCTAATGTACAATGAGATGTACCACTTAGCACTTGGGACTCTGGTTTAGTTAATTGTGGTGATATGTTTGTCTCTCTTATTACTTTACGAAACTTTGTTGCTAACTCGAAGCACTGTTTTAAAATATTTTGCATCGAACTTACTCTGTAATACGAACATCTAGTAACGGAGTTACAAAGTTGGAACTTAACAATTTTTTCTAATTTCGTTTACTATTAAGCAATTGTGATTTTTCAATGATTTTTGGGATAAAAATCCTTCACCGCAAAATGAATTTGGAATGTGTTTCTCTTTTATGACGAAAAGTTTTTAGCGATTCAATCATAATGAAATGACCTAGGCCTAGACGCTTTGTATTTTCTAAATGAAATAGATATAATAGATATAGATAATGACATGATGAGTCAAAACAGCTTTTGGATGACAAAAAATTACAAAAAACTTTTACTGAAATCGTTGTATTCGAAATCTCAAACAACAACAATGTCAGTTATCAATTTCTAAAAAAGTAAAATTAAAAAGTTTTATAAAAGGCGGGGGTCCAACAAGCTTTTATTTTTTCTTGTTTTTATCGGAAGCACACCTCCTCTTCTTCGGGGCACAACATAATCTACTATCAATATGTAAAAACCATCTATTCTCTAATTGAGAGTTTGGATAATATAAGAAGCAAACGAGACTATCGCATCTTATATGAACGATTTGTCTCCTATACTCACCCAATTCGAGCTAGAGTGGACCTTTTCTCTCTTAATACCTGAGCCAACTATTTTCACACTAATTGCTCTAAAGTGAGCTAGGTTTTGTTGAAGAAGTCTATTAATAGGGTCTTCGACTGAATCGAGGAGGTCAGCCACCATTTTGTAGTCTGAAAGCCTCTTGTAGGAGTAAGTCATTAGCTCCCCTCGGTGCGAGGTGTCAATGGATTTGAATGTACTTTCGTCAACGTCACTTGGTCCAAGGTCAATTGCGTTTACATCAACACAGCCAACCTCAGAACATTCAGGAGAATGATCTTCTAGATCAGCAAAGGAGTTCTAACATTTGTTACAGCGATGACTAAGATTAAAAACCAACAAAATGAATGGCCTTAATCAGTTTTGGGTTGTCGAAATGTTTTACAAGTGTTGAACTGGTGGATAATAACGATGTAATTGAAGACCGCCGCAAGCTGTCCGGGTACAAGTGAGCGCATTCAAGAATTTCGCTTGCAATTGAAACAATTAGTTAATTATTATTAGAAACAAAATATTAGGCTCAAAGTGTGAAGCCACAATTTGGGGCTGTGAAGCACAATAGAAAAAATAATTTTCCTGTACAATTTTCACAAGCACTAATTACTTGTGTTTCACACACCTCGTCGATGTCTGAAAAAGCAAACAAAATATTACAATTAGTTTATGCTAAAACTCTTACTAATACTTAAAAGTTTTCAGTTTTCAAGAACCTTGTGTAGCAGAACTTAGATAAATTCCAAACGAAATAATAGTTAACTGAAGAATAGGAATGCTCATGTTGTTGTAGGTTGTTACTACATGAATAAGCACTAGAATGTGAATGAGTACATAGTCACTGAAGCTCCTGGATTTGTAATCATTTGTACACTATCCAGTTGGACAACATTAGTCTCCTGGAAATTCAGCTTCATCCGAGTCGTATCTTGAACCGGATTCCGAAACTTCATCTTCGAAATCTAGACATTCGGTTTCGTCCATATTCCGCACAATTTGTGGAACTAAAATTTCACGAAAAATTACATAAATGTAATATATTAGGATTGCCTATTTTTCATTGTAGATGCTTGCTCTAGTGTTTTTGTCGACCGGAAGCCCGAAAGTATTTATTTCAAATTCCAAACAGTGACAAAGGGAATCTTGACCATCTTTTGTTGTGGAGGAAACAATTGGGGAAGAAAACGGCAGTATAATTGAAAGGGCTTAGAAATAAAGGGCTCTTTGTAAATTTCTTACGCGCCGCTTCACGAATTTTCTAATTTTGCTTTCCATCTAGGTCATTAACCAATCACGAGAAGGTTTATGATTGGGTCCATACGTGTTGGAATTGTAATAGTAAGTTGGACTTTTGTGTACCCAGACGAAGACTTAACGATGACTGGAATTTCAGACATCACGAGTTTATAAACCAAATCGCATATTACATATGTTATAAACCCATCTGAATCCTTTTCCAATTGGGTAACTCGAGTCTGCAAATACTTACACCGTTCCTTTTTGCTGGGTAGGTGCTTGCTGGATTCTTTTTTTTCGGCTTCAATTTCTTTTATTCTAGTTTCGAAGCCGGGTTTTGATGTTGCTTCCTTTACACAGCACGTCGCAAGTCCTGTAAAAAAATAATTTCTTTTTGGAGTGGAATCGGTCAATTGGATTGAGTCTCTTCCATCCCTCTCTCAGCGTCATCTTGTCCTTTTATCTCATCATCTTCAGCCTCCGATTTCGCCTCTTTTGTCTCAGCATCTTTAGCCTCCGATTTTATCTCCCATCAATGATCATCTTCATCCGCCTTCAATTCAATTTTCTTAATTTCTTTTCCCGGAGGCCTTAGCCCAATTATGGTGACCCCTGATTCACTCTCGTCGAAGATCACGTTTCGAGCCACCACAATACTGCTGCTTTCTGGGACGAAAAGGCGGTATTTAGAGTCACAGATAGAATAAAATCCTTTCAGATACATTTTTCTGGCCTTAGGACTCCAAGTCTTGTGAAGTTCTTCCGGATTATGGACGTAACTCTTTGATCCAAAAACGCGTAAGTTCGGTCTACGACCCAAAATCATCTCGAATTGAGTCTTGTCAGGGCTGACACTGCTAAGGGTTTTGATATGAATATGAACAGAGCAGGAAATTGCCTCTTCCCAAGGAAAGTAAGGGGTTGAAAAATTCTGCAACATTGACCTTGCTGAGTCCTTAACAGTGCGCATACTCCTCTCTGCCCTTCTATTCATTTTCAGGTTGCGTGGCGCTGTGTGCTCGTGCATAATTCCAGTTTCT
>VYYI01002503.1:0-14680 GCA_021029175.1 Bilobella aurantiaca | reverse complement strand
GGGGGGAAACAACCCTCCTACACTCTACTGAGATGTAAAACCGGACAACGTTGTGCTCTCGAAGAGCAATAAAGTGGAAGATGGAATTAAGGTGATTGATTTTGGTTTAACCGTGATCGTAGGTTCGGACTTCCGGGATTGCGCTGGAGATCCTATTTATGTCAGTCCAATACAGGTTATGAATCAAAGTAAGTTTTGGCCATATCAATCAATCAATTGTCTTATTGACATTTGGCGTAAGCTATAATCAACACACGTTACTAGTTACATGCGTATACACAGAATTTTTAAATTGTAATTATAGAGTCTTGGACTAATTTGTCTTTTCATATTTGGGGAAAATAATGTTAAGCCTTTTTAATTGCAAATTGTAACTTTTGTACAACAAAGTTTGTCCGTCAGGTTAATTTTACTTCAGTTTTTATTTGGAACTAACAAATATTTTGTACAATTTTATCAGTTACTTTTATGATAAGTAATGCAATCATCGGTATTAAGGTAAGTTGTGAAAATACTATGTTGAACTTATGCTATGTTTTAACAGGAGCGGCCAATTATGACGACGT
Organism: Bilobella aurantiaca; assembly: GCA_021029175.1. Lineage (NCBI taxonomy): Eukaryota > Metazoa > Arthropoda > Collembola > Poduromorpha > Neanuridae > Bilobella > Bilobella aurantiaca. Next base: position 14,114 of record VYYI01002503.1, on the reverse strand, counting down.
TGCCGTGAGCGGAGCCTATGCGATGATTACGATTAGCGGTCGCACTCCTCCTTGGATGGACTTTATAATTGATGAAAATCGCAGCCTAGAGGAACAGCTCTACGACCTTCATATGGAGCGAATATTGGTAGCGAAGTTTGAATTCATCCTGAATCCGTTCGCCACATTTAAGGAAAACGATCGACCCTCATTGAGTAATTCAACTTTTTGAAATAACTCAAATTCCCTAGTTGATAATAGAAAAAATTTCACTCATATTTTTTTTTTTGAAAATTTAGCACTTTTGAAGAAAATCAGAGATACCCTCAAAAATGCTACAACGCACGACCTTCCTGGCATACAGGAGGAAATCGAAATCTATAAAGCATTAATTGCAAAGAGTGGGAAAAATGGGCAAATACAAAGAATACGGATTGACGCTGACGAAGAGATGGGAAATAATGGTAGTGAATAGATGGTTGTCAGCTCACACACCAACAAGTACATTACTGCCAAACACTTCAAATTATAATGTTAACTTTAGCTTCACGAAAAATTTGAACAGTTGAATAAAACTTTGCGTTCCGTTAATGGTCATTTATGTACACATAAGGCAATGATGTCATTTTGATTTTTTACCACACTATGCCGTCTTGTATAGCAAGGCATTAACTGCTTTGTCAGTTTTTGTTTGTAAAGATTTTGTATTAATTAGCTTTTTTTAGTTCTAACTCATTAGTTAGGTTAAGTGTTTTGATGTTTTGAGGTTTTGTAGTAGGTTTGACCTTCATAAAATACAGTAAAATTTGTAAAAAGCTTCGACATAAAACCCAACTCCTCAAGGCTTTCTATTAAAGTATGCCATTTTAGTGCATGCTCGGCGTGAGCCTCACTATCCTAATCTATAAGCTCCATCTTCCTAACATACATACAACGGCAAGAGAGAGTAGGATGAGGTTATTTCCCATACTTTTAGTGCGATTGCAAAACACTTGGCAAATAGAGTGTCATATAGAGTGTCATGATGGCAAAACAAAAAATTTTAAATTGCTAAAATTACAAACGCTAACCACCTTTAATGCCACTCCGCGAGCTTCCAGTTTAAATTATTAAATTTAATCATCATCATTTATTTTATTGATGTGGCGAGTGTAAGAGAAACAAGTTAATATTTTTTGTAATAAAATAACAAATTAGAAGATATAAAGGTACAAAAAACGCTTTTTAGCTAAAGTAGCACAGTTAAGGTCAGAATTAGGTAAAACATAAAAAAATTAAGGCCGCAGTTATTTAAAATTGGATTTAAAGTTGAAAATATTGTTTTTATAGTAAAGTTACAGAGCTACAGACAGGAATATCCGCCTACAACGTTGGCTATAAAAATGGTTAATTTTTGAACTTTTTTGGTCTTGACTAGCGGTAAAAAATGTAAATTAAATGATCGAGGGTAGTTGTTAAAAGAGGAAATGGCAGTCTGCGTGTGAGATTAGCTTCGGCAGAGTTGCCCTTTGTGGTTAAGAGCTTCTGTCTCTCTCCTCTAACTAGCATGAAAACGTGGGTTCGATTCCCCAATCAGCCACAAAAAAACTTCAATGTTGGCTTTGTACTCAAGAAAGTACATTGCCTCTGACCTTGTGTATGGTCGTATTTCCGTGATTATAATACACAATCAGAAGATATGGAATTTGACCCATGTGTTTCCAAATTGTCTTGAAGGAATCCTAAAGACAGCCCTCATTTGCATAACGTCACTAGCGGTTATCAGGCAAAAATTACGGCCGTACCTCATATCAGTTTGCTTTCCTCAATTGTGAACTAGGCCCGTAAAACAGCGGAATGTTACAGATAGTCTGTTGTGCCTGCTTGATGACAACATCTATGCTAATGAGCACTTTCTTAAAAAATTCCTATCCTCTCTTTAACATGTCTAATAATATTTGTCATTTTGTGTAAGATTAGGTCGGTTGCTTTTAAATTTAATTAAAGGCTATGCTTCTCGAACTCTTCTAAGTAACCCAATCTATGTAAGTAAATTCCAATACTAAATGTAGCATCTTAATATGCTTAACAGTTAATAATGGATGATCACTGAAAGCAGAGAAATTCTAATTGATCAATATAAACAACTGGGTAAAAATAAAACCGTTCTAGGCCAGGAGGATTTTTATTTTAAAGTTTTTATTTTATTTTAAGATTTAAATTAAGACCGATCTCCAACTCTAGCGTTCATAAGCGAGCGTGTAATTTTTTGTGTGACTTATAAATGAAAGGTTCTCTTCGAGGATCACTAATTTTTTTAATTAAAATTGTTTCCAGAATAGAAAAGTAGCAATTAGAAAAATTTTGTGTAAGATAACTAAACTTTTTAATATAACCACCTTGCTAGGTGTTGTCTTCACAATTCAATGGTGAAAAGTGTGATGCAAGGAAGAGAAATCGACATGAACTATTTTCTATAGTGGCAAAATAAATTGTGAAAAATATCTGGTATTAAAGTCCGTCAAAATTACACAAATATTAATTGTGCGCTTGTTTTGTAAGGTTTACGATTAAGCCAAATTAAATACATGATAAAATTTTGCTAGTTTTGGCTTTACACGGTTTGTTCTGCTATATTTTACACTCAAGTATAGAAAGGGTGAAAAGTAAAATTTCATAAGTGCATAGAACTTCCGTATTCGCCATCTATACTTCTCAACCACAACTCACATTACAAACAAAAATGCCAAATCATCAAAATAGATGTCGTGTTAATACGAATTGTTTTGCTTAAGCCGTCGCGGTTAAACTTAATGTTAATTTTAAGTATTGCTAAACAGCTGGGAAAATGTTAATAACTCATCAACTTATCTTTAGTATCGGATGGACGTTAATGACTTAGAGTATGAAACACAAGAAGCTTGACAATGGACAATGCAAAATATAATGTTGATTGCAAATGGCAATATATTTAAAATATATTATATATTATAATGTTCTCTTAGTAGCTCACAACTCGATTTGATGATGTCTTTAAAAATTAGTGCTAGAATTATGCTTGTGTCTTGCTAAGAGGTACTTACAAACAAGTACTAATTAAACCAACCAAAAATATCTTCCTGCAAAAGTGTACCCGTGCTAATTGTTTCAGTGTTATTGGATTGTGCGGAAAATTGCCATTCGTAACTTTCTTTTCTTGGTTTTGTATTTTGTTGTTTTGTGTTTTGTTGTCTTCTTTCTGTTTTGTAAATATAATTTAAAACTAAAGTTTAGTAGCATTTTTGTAGCAACCATCATCGTTTTTACATTTTTTCCCTACATGAACGCATACTCCGAATTCTTACGCAGACAAAAAAGGCTTGCCTAATGCCTGTTAAATAAATAAATAATATTAAATTATTAAATTAACAATAAATAATTTTAAACCTAATTTATTTTAGAGTGTGTTAAAGCGGACTTCAAATTAACGCTACCATTATTAGTAAGCTAAACCAATTCGTCTAGCATAACCTTGCAGAAAACACTGCATCGCTGCTTAAAAAAATTCTCGATAAAATTCTAGTACCAAAATCTACAAGCTCATGTTAGAGAGAAGCGTTGACGTAGTATTTTTTCAACTTCTTTTGTCATAGCATTGAAAAAAGTGACACGTTTTTGCTAACTCAAGTTTAAGGTTCAAATTTCGTTTTCAAATTCCAAGGCTACAATTGCTTCTCCCTAATTTTTACATTTCAAGTAAAAGCTTCTAAACTGCTATGCTAAAGTAAATAGGAGGCTTTTTCATATACAATTTTAATAATCTCAAGAATAATTGAAGAATAATTTTACAAGAATACCAACAAAATGAGCCTAAATTAGGCGCCAACGAAAAGACACACCCTTAGGTCAACATATCATGGTCTCATCTTTTCTCAACAATAAGTCTACTTTTACGCTAACTAGACGCTTACAAATTGATAATTTTCTAGATTCTTGAGAATTATGAGACTTTAAGAAGACAGTCACTAGAAAATAATAAACAACTGCTTAATTAGTCGCCGCTGTGCGAAACTGTTAGTTACAGTACCTGCCGCCAGACGACGTAGCAAAGTTATAAGCAATGAACATTATTGCAAGTGATATCAGACATAATATTTACCCCTAAATAATGAATTTTCAATTATAATGATGTAATAATATTATAATTCCGTGATAAGTAAGATCAATTTATTTACTCAAAGTTTTTCATAGTCCCACCAATCAAAGAACATGTTAACGAGGAGGAAGTCTTGAATATTTTGCGCCGAAGCCAACTAACACCGAAGTCAAATCCAAGTTTATAATTTTGTTTTCAGGATTTACAAAGTGGTCTACTAATGGGCATTAATAAAATATTAGGATTGACGTATAATATCAAAAAAACAAAAACAAAATTTAAAGATGAGAATTTTCGGGAGTATTTGTGTTTTAATTGTTTATTTTTTCGCAACCCTAGTTATACTAGAGGGGTTTCTAACGCGACGTCCTTCTTAAGGCGAGAAAAGTGTTGCGTTAGTAGCGTTTTCTCAAAATATTCTTACGCGAAATCTTTTTCAAGCATCAAGTTTTTTTTAAGTCTCTAAAACTCCAAATCTGATGAAATACTAATCCACTTTTATGTGGTTCCCCTGTAAGTGTAACCATATTTTTTTGGAAATGCAATTTCAAGAAAGTAAATTCAAAAAGATAATTAGTAAAAACGTAGTATTTTTAAGTGTGAATTAGGCGTGAGGTTTTGAACCAAGGAATACGTAGACGTGGTAGAATTCACAATAATTTTCCTAACTAAATAAAAAGGGGAAAAATCAGTACATTTTTTAAACAGCTGCAACTCAACTAAACCTAACTAAACTACACAAGCTTTGTTCTGCCATGAGTCTAAAATTAATAGTTTTCTTTAAACTAATACTACTACCAACCTTGTTAGCATTTACAGTAATCTTTAAAGACGATAACGGAAACGATACTTTTGCAGAATTTACGTTGATTCATGTAGGTAGCTTAGAATCGTTGCAAGGTGGTCAAGCCTTTGTAAGATTTGGTAAGAAAGCTTAGGCTAAGAAATTTTAGTCGATCTAAATATAATTTGAATACCTGATATTACGTTTCGAAGTAAAACACTTGGTTTTGCCAAACACCGTTCAGAAATTTTTAGCTTACACAATCGACAAAAATGTAAACAAAACTTACAATAACAAAACTTTAGAGATGTAACATAAACTTAAACTACCAGATAAACCCAGCAAAGTTGATCATACACAAATTAACTCTTGTCAAATACTTTAATGCATTTAAAATGTATTTTTTTGGCATTTAATGTATTCAAATCACTACTTCTTGTAAATGGAAAATGTAATTTCATTAAATACACAAATATTACAAACACTTTTTTGTAATGTAGCGCGTGTTGAATGGAGTCCACCAAACCATATTTTTCAAAATGGAGACGAAGTTGCCTTAAAAATTGTAAGAATGTCTCTACCAATAAAAAACGCAAGTTTTTAGACAACGTGTAATTTTACCATAATAACATACTGTAAATATTTGTCGCAGGCTTTTGCTGGGAAAGAACAGGAATTGCGTAATGAGCAGAGGGCTCATGATTTTATTCGAGAGAAGGATCCTGATGCGTATAAAGGTATATTTACCTCAACATAAAAACCCTAATCTAAACACTAAACTAACCAACAAACTAAAACCAAATCTAAATCTAAACTTAACCTAAACCTAATCCAATCCTAAAATACTAACTTTGTAATAATACAATCAGAGGGCATTGTGAGGGCAGAGATATCTATAGGAGTGTCTTGGGATTTGAAGAATGATAAAAATTTTGTTCAACCAAGAAATATCTTGAAGCAAGACAAATACACGATGATAATTATGGAGCGCCTTGGCAACAACATTGGAGATGAGGCTCGATACTTTACCAAGGAAGATTTAGAAGATATCTATGACAAACTTGTACGCTACCCTATTAACCCATAATAAGCTAAATTATTCTAAAGTACGACTTTAACCCCTCAAAACGCCATTTACAGTGCGTTATTTTGAAAAAGTTAAGGAACATTGGCGTTGTGCATGGGGATGTTAAACCGCAAAACATTGTGTTAAATAAAAGCAATGAGGTCAAGGACGGAATTAAGCTGATTGATTTTGGCTCAGCAGTGTTCGAAGGCTCGACCATGGAAGAGTGCGCTGGGACTGTCATGTATGCTAGTCCAATTCAGGTCATTAAAAAACGTAAGTTTTTTATTATAGTGAGAAGTAGTACAATCGCAAAATGCAATTTTAAAAAAATTATCTTATTGCAAATTCACTGCATAACAACTGTAATTGCAGAAAGCAACAATAATATTTCACATACTTTTTTTCATGGTTTTAATATATGCGGCTTTTTTTATTCTTCAGTCGGTCAGTATTAACATACTTCTGTAAAAGTTTAGAATTTCAAACAATTTAAAGTTAGTGGAAACTACTTTGGCGATATTTCTTTTCCTTTCGTACGTCATTTCGAGTATTCCGATTTTTGAACAAAGTATTCAACATATCCCAAATTTGTTACCCGATATGTGTTGCTCGTTTTCCCGATGAGTTCTAGTTTATTTTTATTTAACCTCTAGTTAAACTTTCCAAAGGACCACTTGACCTCAAAATGGACATTTATGACCAAGTCATAGTTTTGTACCAAATAAATAATAATGAGTCTAATAATTTTAATGATTATCGCATTCCCGTTACTTGAGGGTACCGAGTTGACATGCTTTGAAATCTATTACTTTATATTTACAGATCCAGTGCGTTCGCAAGATAGCAGGTCAATACCGAGAAAACCAAAACCGGGAACGACCAAATTTTAGAAAACCTAAACCGAGAAAGCCCATTTTATTCTTATGGCGGTTCTCGGTTTTGGTCGTTCTCGGTTTAGGATTTCTCGGTTTAGGTTTCTCAGTTTTGGTTTTCTCGGTATTGACATGGAACCGTTCGCAATGGTGGTCCATGCTATTTCCAGTAAACCTTATCCTACGGTCCTTTCCTAATGACAATATTTTATGGTTTGACTCATTAGTAATTTCCTTTTTGTCAATTGATTGGTAATCATAATGCAACAAAAAGTATATTGCTACATTGAGGTTACAGTGTACTGTAATTAATGGGACAGTGCAGTGCCATATTAAGGTTTTGTGGTACAAATTCAAGCGTTGAAATCTGAACGCTAATCCAATAAATCTTGAACTCAATCTTTTTACCTAGTTCTCAAAAAAAATTGTACAAATTTTACGCACTTATACATTCATCAGTGCATTTTCTATAACGTGAAAATGTGAGACTTCACTGTCTTATTTGTTAAACTACATGGTAACCAGAAGGTAGTCAATGTAGTCAAATGCGACACTTTATTGTACATATACAGTCAACTGTTGGAATGAGTTTATATAGTTATTGGAATTGGTGGTTTTCCAACATTCGATAGCGCAACACCGGGAACAATTTCCACAAAGTAGATGAAAATATACATAAGTCATAAGTACGTGTGTTTGTTTTTCAAAAATTATACTGTATCAGGAATTGCAAACTATAATGACGTTGATGTGAGCGGAGCCTATTCTATAACATACGTTGGAGGGTCTTTGCCATGGGAGCCGTTGGTAGCGGCTTGGAAAAAGTTGGAAACTAACATTAACGCGCTAAAGATACTGGTCAGGAAGCACGAGTTCAACTTGGATCCATTTCAAACTTCGGATGAATACTGGCTGTCTAAAAGTAATGAATTTTATTTCAAAATGTTTAGTTCGTTTTGACTATTTTAATATAATTTTATTTATAGGGTTTATATTTATATTTTATATGTTTTATACTTATTATTTATTATTTATATTTTATATGTTTTATATTTATTATTTAATATTTATATTTATATTTTGAAATTTAATTATGTAGCACTTCTGCAAAAAATTAAAAATACCATCCACACGGCAATAGCTGAAGATCTTGATAGTATACAACCTGTGATTGACGAGTACAAGTCTATTATCCAAAACAGTGAGAATCCACAACAACAAACAAACAACGAAGAAAGGATAAACAACTAAAAACCGGAAGCATTCTTTTGTTTACATCATAGTAATAAAAATTGAATTCAAATAAATTTTAAAATTGTTATTTATGTTCAAGTGTGTATAATAACTACCATTTTCAGTATTATTATCATTATTATTAATTGAAAACTGAGAGTTCGAAATTGATAGAAAGTGCCAAAATGCACTTGGTAACGCAAAATATTACCGGCAAAAGAATTTGAAAAATTTCTAATCTCCAATTTTGTTTGAGTTACATTCCAAAATTGACTGTTTGAGGTTCTCTAAGCAACTAATCCTAAAATGCTCATTGATGGGAGATGATCTATTCAGCTTCAAAAATTCTGGTGCGCAGACAAAAAAATCGATAGAAATTGTGCAATTCAGATCTTGGGTCGCACACGTGTAGACGAATGGTGGATTAAACCGAAAGCGCAAAAATAGAAGGGGCATTTAATGAAGCCCTTTCTTATCCAGAGCTCGAGCCAAAAATGATTTATAGCAGAAAAAAGCTAGATAGCACGAATTTCACGGCATGCAGAAAGTGATTACCATTAACATCTACAACATTAATTCAGTGGTGGTGGTGGCCTAGTGGTGTAGGGTGTCTATCTCTCTCCACCAGCAAACGTGAGAACGGGGGTTCAACTGCCCCGATCAGCAACAAAAAAGTATTTGCTGTTGGTTTTCCCCTAAAAGGAATTGGCTTGCCTCTGACCTTTAATATGCTCGTATCTCCGTGATTAGGCATACTCAGACAGAGGATATGGAAATTTCCCAATAGGATTCCCAACAGTTTTTGTCAGAATTGAGAAGACTGCCCTCATTTGCATGGATGACAATATCTATGCTAATGAGTCCTTATCCCTACCACATCCCTACCCTCTCCATTTATGTTGACCATCCGCTCTGCGGGAATGTCAAATAACGCTCTTTTACCTTTTTTTTTACTACATTAATTCCAAGGGAAAAAGTGTTTAGCATTCACTAAGAAAATAAATAAACTAATGATTATAAATCGCCCAAGTATGCCCCATTACGGTGTTCTAAAAATTTAGAGGCTAAGCAGTCCTGAACAATGGTGCTATGACCTCAACGTATAAGTATATGAACATACGCTGACATGGTAAGTTTTAAAAACTCGCGGATCGACACCAACAAACTCAAAACTTTTGTTTTCAAGTGGAAGCTGGGTCTTGATCTCAGGTTGCCGATGAGGAAGCAATGAGCGCTTAACCACCGGGCAACATACTCCCCTCTTGAGATCCAGATTTTTGAATATTATATGCTACCATATCAAAATATTTTGTCAGAAAAATCGTGATAGAATTGTATATTTTATGGAGTAGTTCAATTTCTGTGGTATCAAAAATTTTTCGGATAAGAAAAGAAGCTATGACAATAGTGTTTCAATCAGAAGATCTAAATTCGTGAAATGTTTAATTTTTTTTCCAAAGGTAAGAAAATATTTTTGCCTACAGGAATTATTTATAGTTATATCGTGTTCCGTAAATTCAATTTTTTTTAATATTTGATGTTAACTATAGTTATTATCCTGTCATGAAACGAATAACGGAAGCACGCGGCAGCATACACGCACATCAACTCAACGTTTGCGCATACAAGATACAGCTACTAATGAACAAAAACAAATCGAAGATCAGAATGAGTGTTCATTAGTAAACAACAATTGTTTGAAACATCAATTCGAAATTAATTTCATATAAAAGTCAACATTACAATTTACTGTAAACTATGTGGCACAATTATGAAACAGTAACAACAAGTTTCGAGTGTGCAATCAACTACTTTTTTAAAAACATGAATCTAAAATTATTAGCTGGTAGCAAATCTAAATTAGAATTGGCGCTTTGAAATATGAAATCTTATGTGTCATCGTCGTGTTCTGTACAAGTAACCACAGGTTTCATCTTAAAAGCAAATTATATTCAAGTATGACTGAAAATATGTACCCAAACTTACCATAACATGAACAAAATGCCTGAATTCTATTTAACCTTCTAATATCACTTTTGATTTAAAAAATTAGAAAAAGTAGGCATTGGCATTAAGACTAGCAATGCAGGAATTCCTTGCACGCCTTCTACATTGGCACAATTAAAAAAAAACAATTATTACTACTATTACTACTACTACTACAATTACTACTTTGCATAATTCCACTTTTTTAATGTAACAGGCCCGATAATAGTAAAAATGTGTGACACAAATTATGATAATAAGTACACAGGTTCAACAGAAATAGCAACAACACATTGAGTTTAGAAAAAAAATCAAAGTCAATAGTATGAGAATTAAACTATGTAGAATTGATATATTTGTAAATAATTTGTTAATAGGTCCTATCTTGAAAATTGGTCACGTGTACTACAGTGTCTCAAGGGTAACTCCCGAATTCAAATAATTTTCCTTTTCAAATGATATTGTGACGCTTTACAATTGAGATAATACTAATAAAAACACATTTTCAATTTAGCTGTTGAGTTTACTGTAGTAGGACATTAATGAAAATTAAATTAATCAAATTAGAAAAGTTTCGACATTTAATCTGTATTGTTTTGGAAATAACAGTCACTTTCAATGTGTATCTACTTGTATAAAAGTAGTTGACGTAGTGGAAGGAGAAGTAGAAATGTAACTAATTCTTTAAAAACTTGCCCTAGACAAAGGAGGGCCTTTAAAGCGCCTTTGTCAAGCTTCTGTCTCTTAATTTTCAATACTTGGGCTTATCTAAATGTTGTTAAACCAGAAAAGGGCCTGAAATTCTGACATAGCTTGTTAAATTGGGGACCCCTTAAGGGATCCCCGAAACTAATGGAAATTTATCGACTTTAAATTATAGGGTAAGGCTTTTGGTGTTGTAATAAAGATACTAACTAATTAACGATCAAAACTACAGAATAGGCAAATATTAGATGTAAAAGAGCTCCTGCTGCAAAACCTCTAGATGTTGATGAATGAGAAAGTTAAATAATATATTTTTCTCAATCTCTTCTTCCCTACCCTACTAAACATGCAATAATTTTTATCGCCTCGTGGAGATCTACGTCATACAACTTTTACATGATTTATATATTATTATTATTAATTTAATAATATGAATTTTTAGGCCCCTTTATTTTATGTTCTTTTTTAGCTTCTATTACTTGCTTCAACGGGAACAACACTTTGAGTTAAAAAACTCCAACATATCTACCTTGAAAAAAAGAACGATTTATTGCAATGTTTCGCTAATAAATTATTCTCTGGTGTAGAAAGAACAAGACAATCACATAAGTATTAGAAACACTTTCAGGACATGCAAATAAAACTCAAATTAGACATTCTTGAGATTGTAATTGTATTTTTTTTAGTTAATTAACTTCCTCAATATGAATATAAGTCGTGCAAAGTATATAATATTTCAACTCAATTTTTACACACCAAATGCGGAGGGCTACTCTTAAAGTACGTTACGCTAAACGCAAAGACTTCTCCATCTTGGGATGCATAAGGTGCCAGGCCACTCAGGCCTAGAATCTGAAATATAAAAAAATGAAAAAAATAATTAATAATACTTGAACACAATTATTAATAATTAATGTTAAAAAATTACTAATAACTAATATTGAAATCTACAGCGAAAGTCTATTGCCAAACTAGATGTAGAATAGCTTCTACAGCAAATCCACTTGTCGCTGATGAATGAGAAAATTAAATAATATGTTTTCCTCAAATCCCTGCCTTGAGATACTAGAAACTACATATTATGAATTTGATCGCCTCGTGGAGAACTACGAAAATCAAATTTTATATTATACGAACTTTTTCTAAAGATTTAATAAAGTAAAAACTTCTTATGAAAATCCTCATGAAGATTTCTCATGTGAAATTATAAAGTTTATGTATTATAGTATAGCGTAAGGTTGGTTATTCGGTGTTTCTAGTGGTGAGGAGCTTTTGTCTTTCTCTACTAAACATCCTAGGAGCGGAGGTACGAATCCCACGATCAGCAAAGTCTTTCCTGCTGGTTTTTCTTAAGGGATTGCTTTGCCTCTGTGTATGTCTGTATCTTTGTGATTAGAAATTACACAGTTAGAGGATATGGAAATTTCCAATAGGTTTTCTAATAGCTTTGTAAAAATTCAGAAGCCGATCCTCATTTGCATACATGTATGCTAATGAGTTCTTATCCTACCGTATCTCCGTATCCGTATCCTACTCATTCTTTTACATATTGACCAGCCGTTCTGCAAGAAATCTCAAGTAAACGCTCCTTTACGTTTACTAAAAACTACTGTGTGTTTTATGGGAAAAGAAAAGACTCATTAGCATACATGTATGCAAATGAGGGCCATCTGTAATAAGACTATCGGATAATTTCCATATCCTCTGTCTGTGTATGCCTATTGACGGAGATACGGGCATACACAAGGTGAGAGGCAACTCTCACTTTAAAGTGGAAACCAGCAGCAAAGACTTTTTTGTGGCTGATCTCGGGATTTGAACCCCTGTGCTCAGGCCGGCTAGTGGAGAAGCCCAAAACCACAAGACCAACTCTGCCAATTTAATATTTTGGAAATAAGAACTTGACTAATTGTAAAACTTTAAAAGAATTTAGCTTTTGAAAGAAGAGATGCATATCGGAATTACTTTTGTAGTAATTAAACGAAAAAATAATATATGATAATATATGAATTATTCCTTCTGAACTGAACAATATATTATGTGGCAAATTTTAAACACTGAAAGGTAAAGCTGCTTGGCTTTTCAACAAATATATAAACGTAACCAGCCTCAACAGAAAATCATTAATAAATTTTCAAATCGAATTTTGCAACTACGAAACAGAAAGCTAATTAACTTTGTTTCTGCAGTTGTTTTCGAAGTAAAAATGATTTTAATTTTAATCTATCTCATTTTTGTTGCTTCTACTGCTCAAGCTTTTACCATAACTCTTAAGTTTTCTGGTGGAAGAGAAGCGACGTATATTTTAGACGAAATTTCGGGCAAGGATGTGTTGAATTACAAAGACGCTGTAATTCGATCAGGTAAATATACAATATTTTTGAACTAACTAAATGACAAAAAAAAAGTCAAGAACTAAATTTTCACCCTGGAAATTTAAAAGTTTGAGAATTTAGTTTTTACTTTTACAAATCCGTAGACAATGTTTGGTAGGGCCTCGAAAACCTCCATAACTATTTATAACGAGCCCATTATTTAAAATATACTTATATCTAAACTAATTTTTTTTTGGTTTTTAGCAACGGTGGATTCTACAACTGGAGTGTTTTCAATGAACAAAGGAGCTCGCGTGGATTTGAAAATTGTAAGCTTGGCATACCAGTATATATCCAGTAGTCTAATACAAGCTATGCCTAATTTACAAAAAAAAAATCACTGTTTAAACATTTCAACTAATTAACTTTAATTAATTAATAAAATTTAAACATGAACATATGTTAACAGCTGTGTTCCTTTCTAATGTCGTGAACTTGGCGACTCCATCTCCAAAATTTAATTGAAAAAATCAAAGTGGTATTTTTAAAAAATTAATCGGAAACAAAAACTTCAACTTTGTTTCTACTACAGGCGAAAAAAGATGGAGAGTTTAAACTGGAGCAGGAGTATGCAACCTACGACTTCATAAAACATAAAGGTAAAACTGCAGTAGAATAGTATAAAAAATATACAAAAATAACAACATATGATGTGCTATTTTCCTCACTGATGGGCCTTTGCATTCAAGTGTGTCTGTTATAATTTTGCTACTTTATGGCAATGTTGTGTCCGTCCGCCCGGTTGCGCGATAACCGGTTAACTTTTTTGAAATTTGTTTATGGGAGAATATTTATGGGGTCAAGACAGAGGTCAAGCTTGAATTTGGGTCATCGGGGTCTGCCTTCCCTCTCATTCAATAACCCACTAAAAACCCACCAAAGCCAAAGTATCGGTTGTTTCGGTTTCTTGCTAGTTTTGTTTTAAATGAAAAGTTTATTGTACTCTCGATGACCCAGGTGACCCTTGACCAGATTTCATGACCCCAAATGACTACTA
>VYYI01002502.1:0-14681 GCA_021029175.1 Bilobella aurantiaca | reverse complement strand
TGGGTTTGGAATTAAAATAAAGTTTTTTTAAGTTTTTAAAAAAATGGTTTGCTTTAAACGTCTCCTTTTGTTCTCCAGGAGGTCTTCTCCATGAACTGTCCAATGAGGGTGCTAGGCATCAGTTTGAAGATTTCCTGGAGACGCTCATCCTGCCGCTTATGGTCATGTCAGCGGAGAGAGGTGACCGTGAGTGTCACATCGTCGTTCTCCTGGACGATGATTCGGTGGACTGGGACGAGGAGTATCCACCGCAGATGGGTGACGAATATTCACAAAGTAAGGTTCCACTGACCGTTCGATAACTGAAAAAACCGTTTGACAACTGAAAGAAAACCGTTCATGTTATGGATGATGTGCTGAAAACGTTTTATGACTTTACAGCTGTCAATAGCACTGCCCTCTACCGCTTCTTCAAGTACATTGAAAACCGTGACGTTGCAAAGCAAGTGTTGAAGGAACGCGGATTAAAAAAGATTCGGCTAGGAATCGAAGGGTATCCAACGCACAAAGAAAAGGTGTGTTTTCAAAGAAATAAAGCAAAACATCATTTCAAGTTAATTAAAATAAACGGTAAACAACTTAAACAGGTTGTTTATGTTTATTTGTTGTTTAATTTGTTTGTTTTTTAATTCTGAGAAGATACTGCTTGAGTAAAGTTTGTTTTTGTTTGAATTCAGTTGAAGAAGCGAGCTGGAGGCCGCGTTGAAGTGATGTACAACTACGTCCAGCGACCCTTCATTCGCATGTCGTGGGAGAAGGAGGAGGCAAAGAGTAGACATGTTGATTTTCAGGTAAGTGTTAATTGGGATTAAGATTAATTTAACTGAAGTTAATTGTAGTTAATTAATTGTTTAATTAATGCTATTTTAAATCAATTAGTGTGTCAAGTCCAAGTCGGTTACTAATTTGGCGGAAGCGGCCGCCGACCCAGCGATTGATCAACAAGTGGTTGAAGTCCAGGATATTGGACCTGATGTCGTCCATGCCAATCGCTTGCTCCACAACTTCAACATTGGAGATCAGGAGCGATTCAATTTTCAGATGCCAAACAACGTAGTCAATTTAGCACAGCCGCCAGCGACGGGGCAGAATGAAGGGCAAATGCAAGAGCCACCACCGCCACCAGAAAGTGGAGCTGCTGGTGGGGAAGGTGGAGCTGATGGCGGAGCAGCAGCAGCTCAGGGTGGTGGTGCTCCACAGTAATTTTTTTTTAACAAATGGTCTCAAATCAACCACCCAACAACTGCAACACTTTTTTTTACGGTGACAAGCGATCGATCGCTTTCAAGGTGGCACACAAATATTACCGAGTAACTTTAAAAATTAATTTTAAATCGTAAAGAGGCGCATGTGCGACGTCAAGAAGGCAATTTAAGGGTTTTAAATGAGAAGAAGCATAATTTCGCATGCTCGAAAGCTAAGGAACTAATTAGAGATATGTTAATTAATCAGTTAAACGCTCGCACTCCTCCAGAAGTCTTCATGTCGTTAAATAAAATGGATAAATTGGATTTTTAACATGTGACAGCAGTGTTTATGAAAGCGTCAAAGCGCTTATTTTTTGGGATTTCCAGCGCAATTGATTTGCAATTTGTTACATGTTCGTCTTCGTCGCAAAATGTTACGATTGCTAAATAAAAATTGGGCCGAGCTTTTGACCCACCAAACTGCCGACACCCAAACCAAAATTTCAAGGGTCCACATTCATGTATTACTAAATGACCCTTCGTTTCACCGCTAGTTGAGGGTCACGGGTTCACTTTGAAGGGACCCTTGACTTCTTCGTTGAGGGTTCCTGGCCATAGACTTGTGACCCTTGGGTCGGGCAGGGTTGGTTGGGGTCACATTTATGCTTGATGTCTGCTAGATAGCCCTAGCTTCGCTTGGGATTGGTGATCCACGGCTTGTGAGGGTCCCTTGATGACGTCTTCGGGTGAGGGGCCTTGACCTTTGAGACGTGGACCCTTGGTGAGCTGGACTGATTGCCTTGTTTGTGAGTGGGACCCTTCGTCGTTCGTCATTTAGATGACTTGCGAATTGCGAGCTACCCTTGAAGCTCAATTGGCTTTTGACCGGGTTGACTTCCTGGTACCCTTGGCCATGGACCCTTCAAAAGCTTGGACATGGACCCAGCACCAGCTCTCAGCTCTCCACCCAGGATTTGAAAAGCCTCGATTGTCTCCATCGATACTACTGCTAATGTATGACACATAAAGTATATTAGGAATTGGATAATTAACTTGATTTGAAAGCGTTAATTAAGTTTAGTTTACGTTACACTAATTACAATTAACTAACTAAAGTTAAGAAATGGCGTTGAGCGTCGGGTGTGTGAATTTTGGTATTTGGCGATTGCGCATGCGTGTAAAAGTAGGCTAGAGAAAGGGGAGATCTCTTGATTTGAGGCCGTCGCCAGTCAGTCTTGAATTGAGTTCATACTAATGAACTCCTTTGTCTCTTTGTCCAGGTGAAGTGACCGTGCCACCCAGAGGTCAACCGTCACTTGACCTTTACCCTCAGTAGTCATCTGACCCCTTCAAGTACTCACCTTCACACGACCACATGCATGGAAGAGCCCTTAGCACCCCTTGAGCACCTCCGCAACCCCGGACTCCCCTACATAGGCTAAATGAAGAGAAGCTGGATTCATGATGTAAGGAAACCAATTACTCTTACATTCAATTAACGCTTGCTTCATCATCTGTTCGGCCATCTTTGCGTCGTTCTTCCTTTGTCAATCGCTTTTACTGTATAACCAATTCCTTTGTCTTCTTAAGCTAACAGGCTACATCTGCTAACGGACTCTGTTTATGTTTACGATTAATCGTTGAGTTTAATTGACCTCTTTGCATGGTCCTGGTTATGCTAAAAACGGAGGTCCGTAGCTTAAGGATGGAAGAGTACGGCTTCGGAAGTGGAAAATTTGTAGGCTCGAGACGTAGTTACTACCATATGATTCTCTGGCTATTTGGTCGAAAGCTGTTATCTGAAGCAGGCGCTGCGCTGCTTGCTAGACCTCGAGATCGAAAAAAAATGGATCGCTTTTGCAGCGTAAATAGCGAAGTACGATCCAGGAAGTGTACATAAGCGATGATACATAACAGCGAAAGGGACAAAAAGGCAAGAAGATTCGTACTCTCAGATCAGTCATCAGTCGTAGTTACCAAGTACCTTAACAGTGACCAGCATGACGCTGGTAGCGTTTTGACCACCATGACACTGCTTTTGTTGAAGTGGACTTGGACATGGTCGGTTGGTGACATTCGAAAATGACGATGTGTCAATGTCAATCTAGGTCTTTTGAGAGCTGAGGCAGACTTCTTTTATTTAGTAATTTGCATTTTGCTGTAAGCTGAATGTGACCTCTGGTGATGTGGATTGCACTGACCGATGCTTCATTGAGATTCATGAGGATCAATTTAATTGCTACGTTCTGGTTGCCATTGCCAACCAATTTGCGCCATTTTCCCTAGATCCTGTGAGAATTACAAAGTAATTAGATCCTGAGCATGGGATCTCAATTGTTTACGCCATAGATTCATTTAGTCGATATATGCTTTAGTTTGAAAAAGCGCTTTGCAACGAGAATCAAGTGAAATGTAACCAATTAACATAACGCAACTGGGAACCGACAGCACACGGCCAATTTTCGTTTTTATTGCAAAGTCATTCGGAGATCGATAGGTGCTTAGGTTGATCGCTGCATGCTGCTGAAGTGCTGGTGCTTGTGCAATTTCTTTAAAAAAAAATGCTTGCCGTAATCTCACTAATTGAAAATCTATTGAATAACGCTTTCTTGATTAGCGACAGAGAAGAGGGCCCACTTTAATTTTATTTTAACAGTCTTCTCAGGCGATAGCAAAAAAAACTTCTGTAATTTTCATTTCCCACTTATTTCCCAATCGACCAGGTCCCCAATTATTCTCAAAAAAGCGAGGTTTAGTTAACGAAGAAGCGATTCGCTTTTAAGTGGTTTCGCTTTAAGCGATCAAACGAGAATGAAACGATGGAACGAAGAGACAAGGTCGAGCGTATTTTCGGGCAGGGTTAGTTCGCTTCTCGAACTTGTCAGCTCCCAGCTCAGCTCGGCACGGTTCGGGGAGTTTGGTGACAATTTTTGAAGCGATCAAGCAAACGCTTACCGTAGCTTAAACTTTGGACAATTTTGGAAAAAGTCAATTAACAGTTTTCGAAATCATTCTACTTTTTTTTTCTTTAAATCTGCTTGTCTTAATGATCTTTTTTGTTTTGTTTTAATTATCGATCTTTGTTTTTTCGTTTAGTATTCTTCGTAGTGTCTCATCTGCCCTTGAGTGGTCGACCAAGTACGTCGTGCTGATTGGCGACTGGCGACCACCTGGGTTTGAATTGCGTCGCCACGCTTTTGGTTGAGTGACGAGAGTCGATTAAGTAAAAGCATATCGACTCTTGAATAATTGATTTGGATGATAGGCTGGAGGATGACACTTATCGTTTTGGGGAACCTTAATGACTCCCACATCTGAGTATGTCACTCCTGCACTTAACTTCAGACCAGGCCTCTGTCACTCATTAGTGAACTTAAGGAGGTGTCATTAAGTATTCATGGACAAGAAACCGAGTTCTCATATATGCTGAATACTGGCAGTACTACTGGCACGTTTGGACTGTTTTGAAGAAATCAATTTTGAATTTTGATGAAAACAACTGGGCGGTCGGGATATTAATGGGGAGTTAAATTAAGGAAAAGGAAATTGTGGGCATTATCTCTCATTCCTGCAAATTCCAGGTTTTCCAGCAAAGCGTAGTTATGGATTTCCTTTGTTTTCATCATATAAAACGTGTATATGTGGAGGGATGATGAGCGGGAATGACGCGTGGATTTTTTTTTGTTTCGTCCTTTTGTGATATGGTAGGAGATCTTGTCAGTTCCAGGTACGAAAACGAGTGAACACGTTTTTTCATCCGCTTTTGTTCGTTTTTTGATGGTTGGCTTCATGGAGGAAAGTCACTGAAATGTGAATGTTTGGTTTTTGTTCCCAAAAAACCATTAATATTTGTTTCATTATTGTCATTTTCATGAACTGAAGCCCTTTCGTGTCTCTTGCCCAAATGAATTTCACGATTGGATGAACGTCGAGCCCTTGGAAAAAGTGTTTTTTTTTATACTGTTTTTTGAAATAGCCAAACAAGCCCATGCTTGGACGGAAGTTAATTTAGCGTTTGAATCAAACTTTCTAAAAAAAACAACCATCAATTTCCTAACTGACGGAAATTTAAGTTATCATTTGCATATTGCTTTACATGTTGCTTAATTGCTTTACATATTGCTTTTCATATTGCTTTACATATTGCTTTACAGTTTACATCTTGCTTTTTAGTTATTACATAGTATTGCTTTATATTGCTTTACATATTCGGCGTCAATCGCAAAGTCGTACGACTTCTTCACGTGTCGGGATTTTTGATGAGGGAAAGGGATTGACGTCAAGGAAGATGTTTTTTTTTTATATTAAAAATCCAACGAGTTTTTATTCATTTGGGGATTCATGAGACTCGCTTCGATGCTTTTTATTCCAATTGAACAATGCTTTAGAGTCATGATTTACTTAATGAATTCTTTTAATTAATTTAAGAGGAATGTAACTAATTAAACAACCTTTAGTTAATCCAAATGTAAAATACTTGTGTGTTGTGCGTTTTTCAATTTAAGAAATGGCATGTGGCTTCTTGAAAAGCGATGGAGGCCCTTTGGACTGGTGTTCCATTTCAGGGCTGTCATAGTTAGGCTAAGAGTAAACAGTACAAAAAAACGATTGACAGTGAAGTGCATGAGATGAAGACAAAACGTTGTTTGTAATAAAGCATCAAGCATATTTAGGAGTGAGGGAACATGTGAGGGCATATGGGTGCCCGTTTTCATCTGGTTTTATGCTCATCCGTATCGTTTTGGTTTATGGTTCCCTTAGTCAAGGGTTGAGCCCTTCGCTCTACTGTTTTTGCATTAGAAATTCTGACTGTTCTCGAATCGAAGGGAGGAGGAGGGCGCGTGATGGGATTTGTGCGAGGACGCTGTAGCTCTTTGATTTTTGGTTTTGATCTGTGTGGAGCAGCATTAATGATTGTCTGAATAATGATCTCGTAGTGAGAGAGGCTGAGGGAGGGATTTCCTTGTGTTGTGTTCTTGTGTTGCTTGCACAAGGGGAACTGTGTCATGGATCCTTAACTAATGGATGTGTCATTATGACTTCAAATTCAATCTCACAACTACTAAGTCAATCTCTCAAGGAAATCATTGAAATCTCTCAAAAGACGTCCGACCCGTTATGAATGACGCCGTGGCAATTGCAATTGCTAAAGATGCTGGGATTTAAAGGATTTCATTAGATGGCTGGCAATGGATTCTGCGATTTAAAGGATGGCATTCACAGGCTTTAGCTTCAGATTTCCTCTGTTAGACTTCTGGGACACTTTTTTTGTACGAGGGATTTTTATTTGTTTCTGTGATGTTTGAAATTGATGATGAGAATCATTTTGGTTGAAATGTGGAATGTGTGGTAATGCCATAAATTGTGTACGTTTCGTAGTTGATATCAGATTTTGATTTAGTTTTTTTTTTTAAAGACAACTGTTGCATTTCTAGGGAAAAGCAACGGTTGTTTTGTTGCTCTTTGCTAATTTTAAAAATTCGACTTTTTTGAAGGGGGAGGTGGAGGAAGAACAAAAGGTTTTTTTTTTGCGTTTTCCTTTTTCGCGTCCTTTGTCGCATTTATGAGAGATGGGAAGTTTTTAAATTAAAACTGGGCGTGGTCCCGTTTCTTTTTAGAAATGCAATTTGATGCAGTGTTATTAAACTAATTAATTGCGGTTTAGGAATGTGGTTTAAAATGAAAGCTGCTTGATTGTTAATTTTCGACAAAACGGGTGATTTAAAAAAAATTAATTACTTGAGCAAAATTACTGTTTTTTAAGTTTGATCTTATTTTGATTTTGAAAGCCTTTTTACAAAGCATCGCATAACAAAGTCGTTTTTATTATTTCCTTTCCCACGCAGCGGAGTATGATGAGAGGCTAGTGAAGATGTTTTTTTTTACAGATTTGCAGCAAATCTTAATTAAAGTTAATTAAATTAAAAACTTAATGGTGGTTATAGCTTAGCTCTCACTTCGAGAGGGCTGATTGCAAGAAATCGGTGGAAAATTTTCTGGTAGTGGTAAAAGTACTTTTGGATACTTTTTTTTTTACATAAACTTTATATTTGAAGCAGCGTAATTAGTGGTAAAGTGGCGGTAGCTTTAAACGTTTTTTTTTTTGCTTTCAGATAATGAACATTATGCTGCAGGACATAGTCTAATAATACTTTTTAGTTTAGGAAGGACGGACACTTTTTTTTATTTATTTTTTTTGTATAGCTTTGACGCTGCTGTTATAATCTTTCCCTGACCTTCACAGTAGTCTTTGTGGAGTGAGTGCTTATGAAGAATATCGTCAAAAGCTTTTTTTTTATCATAAATCTACTCGTAATGGTTTTTTTCTGCCTTCTTTGTTTCCCTTTGTAAAACTAGCCTGTCTGTGAAAAGTGGATGGTATTGGCAGAGCCGTGAAAATGACAAATCCTTAGCCTGAATTATGCGACCTCTTTTGTACGGCTTCGCCTCCGCCGAAGGGCCCTGACTCATACGTTTTTCCTAGAAAAAGTCATTCTAGTTTTTCTAGAAAAGTCATTCTAAGTTTGTCTAGAAAGTTCATTCTGGTTTTTCTAGAAAAGAGTTCTAGATTTCTTAGAAATCTTAGAATTTCATTAGGATTTTCTAACGCAAGGAGCTTTAAGTGAACAACCAAGTTTCTTTCGCTTACGTTGCATGACGAAATTCGAGCAACACGCGCTCAGAGTCACGGAGAGTCAAAAATGTTGACGAAACATGGCAATGTATAATTTAGGCTATTTTAAAAGAGAGCGGGCGGGTGTGGGCTGGAATGCTTTTTGGTGGTGGTTGGCTGTTTGAACGGTGGTCTTTGACCCCGGTGACCTCTTGACCTCTGAGCGTCGTATGTGGCGAGGTGTCATGCTGGAGAGGCGTGGACTGACGCTGGGAGCTGTCAAAAGAGCTGTTGTGTTTGGCTGGCCAACTTGCTGGCTCCTGCTTTACGCTTTTTGAGTAGAACTTTTCTACGTACCGTGCGGACCGTTGTTGAGTTGTTGGATTGAACTGTGATTTTGAACGGTTTGTCTACAGAATGCTGAGATCGTAAGTGCAATAGCGGACAGTAGTAGTGGGCGAGGCGGCGGCGGAAACTGTTGGTTGTCGGACTGTGGACAAGGTCGTCGCGGTTTCTGTGATGGTCAAGGCGGGCGAGCTGTGTCCCCACAGCCGCCTCAGGCTCACGTCCCCATTCGAACCTCAACTATAAGACTCGTTCATGACTCAAGTGCATCAAGTAACTACCATCGTTGCTCCAGAAAAGTAAGACACTTTTGTTTAAACAAATTAAAACAATTTTAAACAAATTAAACAAATTAAAACAATTTTTAAACAAAAAAAAATGAATCATTTCCTCAAGCAAGTTCTAGAACGAAGTTTAACACCGATTTGCTGATGAAATCTTCAGAATTTTTTTCAAACTTATTTCTACTTTTTTTTTTGTTTTCAAATAAGCTGCAAACGATCAAAAATCGTTTCTTCTGATATTCATAAATTTTCTTCAATCCTACGGAGTTAATATTGTTTCCTCCGATTCCGAACTTCCGGAGTAAATATGTCCTCTAATCCTCCGGAGTAAGTATTGTTTCCTCCAACCTCCCGGAGTAAACGCGATTAAATTGTTAGGGGGAGGAACTGTTGGAGAGTTTTGTTTTGTTTGACAATGTTTTGAAAAATTATGTTGATTTTTGAACAGCGCAAGTGCGTGGAGAGTGGAAGTGGCCTAGGGCATGGTGGAGAGAGCCTCGGTCATCTTGGTCACGGTGATCAACCCAATTCCGGCACGACGGCGGTTCAAAGCAAAGCAGCCGTGGGTGGGGGTGGGGGAGGGGATGGGGACTACCAGTTGGTCCAGCACGAAGTCCTCTTCTCCCTGACCTCCCAGACGCACTATGAAGTGCTCGAGTTCCTGGGCAGGGGCACCTTTGGACAGGTATGTTGACCTTTGACCTTGGCAAATGACAATGTCAACTTGACCAAAGTGACCCTTGAGTTTCGTAACTGTGATTTGTCCTCCAGGTGGTCAAATGTTGGAAGAAAGGAACCAATGAGATCGTGGCAATCAAAATCCTCAAGAATCACCCGTCTTATGCCAGACAAGGTCAAATTGAGGTGAGGAGAGTCAATGATACGCTGATTGTGAAATTTTTAAAACGAAACTTAAAAGCATTTTCTTCAGTTTTGATTGGGATTTTAAAAGTTTTTGGAATTTTGAAAGTTTTTGCAAAACATTTTGAACTTTAGAAAGTTTTTGAAAATGTAGTTTGCTCTTTGTTTTAGGTGAGCATTCTGTCTCGACTGAGTCAGGAGAATGCTGACGACTTTAACTTTGTGCGAGCGTTCGAATGCTTCCAGCATCGGAATCATACTTGCCTCGTCTTTGAAATGCTGGAACAGAACCTCTATGATTTCCTCAAACACAACAAGTTCTCGCCACTCCCACTCAAGTACATTCGACCCATTCTCCAACAAGTGCTCACGGCACTTCTCAAGTTGAAGGTACAACAATCAATAAGTTTAATTAATTAAGTTAATTAAAACTTAATTAATTAATTATTCGTGTTCAGAGTCAACTTAATTAGGGAAAATCAACATTTCTCTATAAACGTTCTCCTTATACTTCAATTAGGACAAAACCTGTCCTTCGATTTTCGATAATTCAATAATACGAAATTATTGATCCTTGCTTAATTAGTAGCTGACAACTTTATGAGATCAAGTAGTCAACAACTCAGCCTACGAATTTCTAAATTCCTTTTATCAGGGCTCCCTTGTCAAATTTGCTTTTCATGTTTTCATTTTGATCAAGCGTAACTTCGTTTCAGCGATGACATCATAAAATCGCTCGTGCTAAGCGCTTCTTAGACAAACAATCAATCATCAATCGCTGTTTTGCTTCTCAGAAAACTTTTCCAAAAATAATTTTTATTTGATTTTGAAGGAAGTTTTCAAGGAAGGAAAACGTTACCTTAATTTGATTTTTTTTTGTCTATTTGTTGTGATTTAAAATGTAGCTTGCAAAAATAGACACTTATATGCTAAACAAGGTTACATAATCAACCATGTTCCTAAAAAAAATGGTTACCTAATGTTTTCAAATATAGTAACCTGCACATGTTTTTGCAAAAGATGGTTACCTAATATTTCCAAACATATTTACCAAATGCTTCTAAACATAGTTAAACCTAAACATGCTTCTAATGATGGTTACCTAAACAAAACTTGTTTTCTAAAACATTTTTTAAACAGCAACTGGGCCTTATCCACGCGGATTTGAAACCAGAGAATATAATGCTTGTTGATCCGGCTCGTCAGCCCTACCGTGTCAAGGTCATTGACTTCGGCTCCGCCTCCCATGTCTCCAAGGCCGTTTGCAATACCTACCTCCAGTCACGCTACTATCGAGCTCCAGAGATCATTCTCGGTAGGTTGCATGTACAGAGCCTTTCAAAAACAAATTGGATTTATAGTGTAATTGACATTGATCGATATTAAGGGCTCCCGTTCTGTGAGGCCATTGACATGTGGTCTCTGGGCTGTGTCATCGCCGAGCTCTTCCTCGGGTGGCCCCTGTACCCTGGCTCCTCTGAATATGACCAAATACGCTACATCAGCCAAACGCAAGGGCTCCCCACCGAGCACATGCTCAACTCCGCCTCCAAAACGGCCAAGTTCTTCTACAGAGACCTCGAGAGCACTTACCCCTTCTGGAGGCTCAAGGTAACTCAAAAAGGACTTTTTGTTTAGAAAACAGCGATTTTTAAAAACAGCGATTTTTAGAAAATATCAAAAACTCTAACTTCTTATAAAACATTCAGACTAACACAGGAAGAAATGAGTGGAATAGGCTAGCTCAGGGAGTACAAGACGTAGTTGAGGTGACGCTTAGCTTTTGATTTGTGACGGTTAGCAATACCGAGCCTTTTTTTTGTGTGATTCAGACACCGGAGGAGCATGAGGCGGAAACGGGGATCAAATCGAAGGAGGCGCGGAAGTACATTTTCAACTGCGTGGACGATATTGGACAAGTCAACGTTCCTACGGATTTGGAGGGAGGAGAACTGTTGGCGGAGAAGGCGGATCGCCGTGAATTTATTGACTTGCTAAAACGAATGTTGACGATGGATCAGGTACAAGAAAATTCTTAAACGAAAAAAACACGGTTTCCCAACTGTTCGAACCGTTGGTCACGGTGTTTTTTTTTTCCTTAAATTGCAGGAACGGCGTATCACTCCCGGTGAGGCGCTGAATCATCCATTTGTGACCCTGGCTCACCTTGTGGACTACGCCCACTGTGCCAATGTCAAGTCAAGTGTGCAGATGATGGAGGTAATGGTAAAAGCAACAAGTGTCAATTAGCTTAATTACAATTAAAGTTAGTTAACTATATAGTTAATTAGCTTTAAATTATCTTTACAGGTCTGTCGACGAAGTCACAATTCATACGTTCCAGCCTCGAATCCCGTCCCACCGGCACCGTCTCTCGTTGCCAATTTGGTTCCGACTTCAGCTCCCAACGTGACGCTGGCATTTCCACAGGCGCTGGCCAATCAGGTATGTAATACTTAACTTTTAATTAACTTTTAATTGACTTAATTAAAACTCAATTAACTTAACTTGTCAATAAGGTAGTTTTCGTTTAGTTTTAATTTAGTGTATTAATTTTAGTATCAACTGTACGGTCGATCTGGACCGCGGCAGTACACGTCTGGGCGAAATGACCTTACCACCACAACTCGTCCCTCCTCACTTTACTTACGCGCCAACATTTCAGGTAAGATTTACCTGTACCTGTAATTAATTAATTAGTATTTAATTAACACTGCTCTAATTCACAACGCTTTTGTTTTCTACTATTTATCTTCTACCATTTACTAATTCGACTTTACTTACACACATTTCCTGCATGCTAACACAAGGTCGTTGGCCTTGATTTCACAAATCAAGATTTTGTTCAGGTTGCTGCTGCAGCGGCGGCTGCGCAACAGCAGTACGTTCCTGTGTCGATGGTGGAGCAAGCGAATCGTCAAATGCTGGTGGCAGCGGTAAGTCATGTAAATATAAACTGTTTTTGATAGTTTTTTTTTGTAATGTATTAAAATTAAAAAAAAAACTTTTGAACTTGGATTTGGAATTGTGTCTGTTTAATTTTTGTCTTGTTTTGATGAAAGGCAGAGGAGATGTCTTTTTTTTAAGTCTTCGAAAATTTTGGAAACGTTTTTTGTTTAAAAAAAAAGAGTTGAGATTTTTTGAATTTTTTTTTAATGTAGGGTGTTCAAACATCGTGGGCGGGTGGGCGACAGGTTACACTTGTACCTTCGAGTTGGCAGGCTGCTGCTGCCGCCGCTGCTCAGCATTCTCATCCACATCATCCGCACGGCATTCAGCAGCCTATTCTCCCGGATTCAGACTGGGCAAGGCCACTGATTGTCGACTCAAATGGCCTCCTGCAGGTGAGTTAACGCATTATTAATTGTAATTAGTTAATTGATGATTAAGGTTTGAAAGTTAGTTAACTAATTTTAATTTTCGTTGTTCTTGTTTCCCAGGACCAAAGACATATCTTTCCAGTGGAGATGGCCGAGATGTACGACCCACCGGGCATTGTGGAGGGGCCGTGGGGCAAGAGAAATGGTGGCAACGTGGGGTCTGGTGGCATGAAGTCTCAGATTATGCTCGCCCCACCTCCGCAGCACAGTCAACACAGCATGCAGCCGCCGATTGCCCACCAGCCATCGGCCTACTCGTCGCTCAGCTACAACGGTTCGAACAGTCGGCAAAACATTGGCAATTCGATTCCAGCGCACACCAAGCTCCACCATGAGGTGAACGGTGGCGGCCCTTACTTGCCCTACTTTGACGGCTATCGCAAGATGAACGACAGCGTGACGCAGCTGAGTCCTGTCAAGAAGCGGGTGAAGGAGAGCAGTCCGCATGCTCCACCACGAGGTGAACGGTGGCGGCCCTTACTTGCCCTACTTTGACGGCTATCGCAAGATGAACGACAGCGTGACGCAGCTGAGTCCTGTCAAGAAGCGGGTGAAGGAGAGCAGTCCGCAGAATAACTCAAACGGTAATGTCACGTGACATCGCTACATTTTTACAATTTAGAAAATAGCGCTGGAAAGAATCGCTGGAAAGAATCGCTTGAGAATTGAAAAAGTTGCGGAGCGCACTCTGTGTTGAGAAGTTAAATGCTCAACTCAATTAAACATTTTCCGCTATATAAAAATCAAGTGTATCCGGTTCAGAATAGGTCCTATTTTATTCCGAACAAGATTATTTGAAACATTTTTTAAATGAAAGTGTAATTTCAATTTGGTACACTTTAATTATTAATGAATTAATTATATATTTAGTTTAGCTTGAGCTTAATTAATAATTATTGTTTTAGCTAATTGGAATAACAATCAGCCGGCCCACTCCACGAACAATCGGCATGCAGCCTACTATGGAAATAATTTGAACAACAATCAACCCAAGGTTGAGAACACTTCTCACATTGTGTACAATCACGAGGCTCATCCCACTTACTTCAATGGAAACAACAACAGCAACAATGCGCCTCAAAATGGCGGTGGCAGTTCCACGGCTCCCAACGGTCATCATGCAAGTCAAGGTCAAAGTAACAGTGGCGGCGCACCGCACTCCAGTGCTCGACAGCCCACGATCACCATTCGGGACACGCCCTCTCCAGCAGTATCCGTCATCACCATCTCGGACAGTGACGATGATACGCAGAGGTAAGAGTCAGGTGTTTCCGAGATAGTTAGAAAAGAAGAGTCGAAGATTTCCTATAGTTAGAAAAGAAGAGTCGAAGATTTTCGATAGTCGAAAAAAAAGTCGAAGATTTCCGATCGAGTTGGGAAAAGTCGATGATTTCCGATAGTCAGAAAAAAAGAGTCGAAGACTCTCGATAGAGTCGCAAAAATTGGTCGAAGATTTTCGATACAGTCGAAAAAAAAACCGAAGATTTTCGATAGAGTCGAAAAAAACCGAAGACTCTCGATTGAGTCGAAAAATTAGGTCGAAGATTTTCGATAGAGTCGAAAAAAACCGAAGATTTTCGATAGAGTCGAAAAAAGTGGAAGATTTTCGATAGTCGAAAAAAAAGTCGAAGATTTCGGATAGAGTTGAAAAAGTTTGAAGATTTCCCATCGAGTTGGAAAAAGTCGATGATTTCCGATAGAGTCCGAACGCAAAAGTCGAAGATTTCCGAATAAAAAATATTCTTATTCAAGCACAAAAGTTTAAAGCAAAAAGGAAAGAAACACGCAATTTGTTCGAAAATTCCTGAATTTCAATCGAATCTTGGCTGCACTCGGCCTCTGTCGGGAACGCTTGTGGTTTGTACTTTAGAAAATGCTGCCAGCACATGTCCCACCGTTTGTGAATACTAACAAACTGTATTTTTTGTTGTTGACCACAGTTGTCGCGATCGCACTTGCAGTGCTTGCATGAATTCGAAAGTGACGCAGTGTAGCCTAGGCTCCAGTTGTC
>VYYI01002501.1:0-14682 GCA_021029175.1 Bilobella aurantiaca | reverse complement strand
CAAAAACTTGTTTTTTTTCTTCAAAAGTTTTCTCACTTTCGTAAAAAAAAATTGTCACAAGAATTAAGTAATTAGGAAGTGCTGCTGTTTGTGCCTGATTAACTTTAAAGTTTTCTCACTTTCCTAAACACTGAGTACACAATTAAGTAATTAAGAACAGTGTAGTGTTTTCGTTTGATTAACTTTTACCTGCGTCGATTTGATCCTTCTCAGCGTCACTTTCTTTTCTCGCGACATTTTTTTGGTTTCACAAATTTCCTAGTTAGTTAGATAATGCTAACACCAATTTTTTTTGCCCAAAAGTTTCCATTTTCGTTAGTGGTGTAGTCTTCTCAATCAGCTATGCTATTAATTACCACTATTAATTTCAATAATTAGGCTCTAATTATCCTCCTTAATTAACTAATCAACTTCACAACTACTTGCACGGCTCCTTAAAATGACACTGAGTTCCTTGATCTTGAACTTGACGTCCACACCTTGAAAATTCTTTTCGCAACACCGTGCTCTGTTTTGCAACACCGTGCCCACGCCTTGACCTTTGCAATTTTCTGCAAACTGTTATTTCACATTCTTGTGCAACTGTAGGCGTGCAGGCTCCATAACTTATGGTAACCCGACCACAAATATGGTCAGGCGTATTTCCAAATTTGCAACACTCTGCATTTGCGAAAACTTTGCAAAAAATGCTGCCAATTGCAAACGGACACGGGAATGTGAATGACTTCTCCAAATTTTAATCCTCGAATCTTAACGGTGACACTTTACTGCGGAAATGCTTTTTTCTGCAAAACTCGTTCCGCCCACAGAAATACACACTTTAGCTAATTTGCAATTCAATGCAATTACAATTGCAGGAGAGAGTTGGCACTTAGGGGCAAGGTGTGACAAAGTGACATCTTGAGCACCTTGACATAATAGAGGGTACTTGAGAGAAGGCTAAGTGGGGGTACTTAAAAAGGCAAATTTTTGGGAAAGTTTGTCCTTGTTTTCTCTGCTGAAATGGAGGAGATGCAGACGGTGACTGAATGGGAAGGTAGTAGCTGATGGAAGAGGAACGAACACACAAAATCAATTGTTATTCAGGATATGAAATGTTAAGGGTTGGATGAAGAGGGGGTGGAAATTCCCTGCTTTTTCATTGGGCCATTGTCACAGCGGTAACGTTAAGTGGACTACAGGTGAGGTACAGGTGAGTATAGCCTTAATTGCGTCTGCTATAGGGCTCCTAAGACTCTGATTCGGTAAAATTAAGTGCCGAGTTGTTGTATAACGTTAAGTGGACTACAGGTGAGGTACAGGTGAGTATAGCCTTAATTGCGTCTGCTATAGGGCTCCTAAGACTCTGATTCGGTAAAATTAAGTGCCGAGTTGCTGTAAGTGGACGTGAGAAATGCTCCAGAAATTGTCAAGCATTGCGTAGATCAATTAATTTTTTTTCTATAACTAAAATTTTCAAAAAAAAAATCAAATTTTTAAAAATCCGCTCAACATTTTTGTACACATTTGAAAAAAAAGTTTTGACTTTTCAAAAACTAAAATTAGTACATTTTGGTAAGACAAACATCATGTTGCAGAGACGCGAAAACTTGCAAAAGGGAAATCAAATTATCCAAAAATTAAAAATCCGCTCAAACATTTTTCTGTACATTTTGAAAAATTTCCCGACTTTCAAAAATTGTTTTGAAAGTCTTGAAAGTCATTGTTTTTTTTTTTATAAAATAATTTTAAATAAATTAAAACAGCACAAGCAACTATAAAATCCTAAAATGAAGTGGTGTCTTGAATGATAAAATTCTTTAGCGACGGAGAGCTATACAAAATTAAAAAAAAAAACCTCCCATTTTTTTAGTTTTAAAACCTGATTTTTACTGTTTCGAAAAACAAGTTTTGTGAAAAATGTGTGTATTATAGATCTACGTAATTCATTAGGTAAGCTTCGCGCAGGGTCAATTATGTGTCGAGGTCATGCAATTNAGTTTTAAAACCTGATTTTTACTGTTTCGAAAAACAAGTTTTGTGAAAAATGTGTGTATTATAGATCTACGTAATTCATTAGGTAAGCTTCGCGCAGGGTCAATTATGTGTCGAGGTCATGCAATTAAACTTCAATTGAATGAGCGTCCAATCAAAAATTGCCAAATTGCAATTACATTAATCGTGACCACAATCAACAGAAAAAGCCGCCAATTTGCCTTAAGCATGCATTATTCAATAACTTTTAAAAATTCTGATAAAAAGGTTTTTTTCACACGCAAGAAATTCTTTTATATTGAAAAAAAAAACCTTTTTTTTCAAGCGTAGTTCCGCTTTTGCAAACACAAAATTCGATACGCCAATCGCTCAATAAAATTAAAGATGAAATTAATTCCTAGCACTCAGGAACCAATCGCTTGAGAAGGGTTAATTGTGCTTGAAATTATAAAAAATTGGACGAAGCGAATCGCTGAACAGCGATTAACGCTGAAAATGCTCAAGATATTTTCGAGGAAGGGCCATAAACCGAAAAGGAATTTGCAGTAGTAGTAAAACTACTAATACCCGCAAAATTGGTTTTGCATGGGCGAGAACACTAGAAGGAAATTGACGCTATTATTGGATTTTTTAATGCTAATTTTACGAGCACCAAAAAGAACCGTTTGCGTCTCTTGCTCGACTGCCTCTTGGCCCAGTGCGGAGCGGGGGCGGCCTTGATGCATTTCCCTGCTTTTGAACCTACGCGCCAAAACGTGCCTGTCACTTCAAAAGGGCGACAAATGTCGCTAAAGCTGTCAATCACGTGGTTCTAAAACTTTGAAAATAAAAATTCAATTTCCCGGGAACGTTTACCTGGTCACAGCCAAGGCCCTCCACAAATCGCTGATCCGTTCTCGTCCCCTCCACATCTTCGCCAATTTCCATGTAGTCTCCCTCGATGAAATCTTGATTTGACCCCACCGTGACCCCGTTGACCCCTAATTGAGGGTCAATCGGGGTCATTGGGCCTAAATTGTGCCCATTGACCCTATTTCCAGTATTGTTGCCACACTTGAAGGGTAGGCGGATTGGGAATTTGACGGAATCGAGCCCAAGGTCAATACTTAGTTGTTCTACGGGAGTTTTGACGCGGCGGCGATACCACGAGCCAACTTTCCGCTTCATCGACTCCATGTTCCCTTTCAGGCTGACGCCGTGGCCGGGCGAACGGTTTCCGCCGTTCTGGTAATTTGCCGTATTCGGGGGCCTGTCAACGTGGATCTTGTAGTCGGACAGCATGAGCTGGCTAAGGCGGGACGCTTTCCCGAACGACCCTGAATTGTCGGCTTTGCGCTGACGCCGTGCCAGGAGTGAGTTGGCCTTTCGGGGAGGTAGGTTGATGACGTGGTGGACAATGGGGAGGGGGGTCATGAGGGTCACGGGTTCGGCTTTGGGGTCAATCGAAATTGTCGTAATGCCGTTGGGGCTCTGGTGGACTTTGTACTTGACGCAGGTGGCGGCGGTGGGGGGCAGCGGATTTTGAACGGTTTCGGTGAGGCCATAGCCTCCGGAAGAATTTTTGGCGTTTTTCTGGATGACGAGCTCTTGAAGCTTGGACACGACCACGGTGTCGTCGTCGTCAAGGATGTCTCCATTGGTCACGCCCTCGTTTTCTTCGTGGAAACGAGTGGCGACATTAGGAGACGGTTGGGGCTCCGGTGACACCCGTGAGGTGACGGGGACGCAAATTTCGGGAACGGTTACAAGCGTGTCGGATTCTTGGGGGCAACGCACTGCGTCTTGATTAGATTCACTACTCGTAAATCTCCCCACTTCATTCGTGCTCTTCTCCTCACTTCCGCATGGCTCTAGCGTATGCAGAGTCAGGGAAGTGAGACTTGATGAGAGGCACGACGGGGCAATAGGGATGCGGATTTCAGAGGTCAAGAGGTTATGGTGTACGCGGGGACTTACGATACTTCCCGCCCACGGGTCATTTTCATCAAGAACGTCAAACATATCATCGTAGAGGTCATCCGTCGGTCCTGCGTCAATTTCTCCTGGAGAGAAATCTCTTGCGTCAATGTCTCCTGGAGTGAAAACTCCTCCTTCAACTCTTTTACGTGCATTTTTACTCTCAATTTTCACCTCTGGTTGACACATTTGAACATTTGCGTTAATTTCACGCAGTACTCCGTTTGCGTTAGATACATGCAGTGCTCCACTTGCGTCGATGTTAGGTTTTGCTCCATTTTCCTCAATTTTATGCAGTACTTCACTTGCGTCAATGTTAAGCAGATTTGACTCAATTTTAGGCAGTACTAGATTCGCATCGATTTCACGCAATACTCGATTCGCGTCATTTTTGCATAATGCTGAGTCACTTGCGTCTTTTTCACAAATTTTACTATCACCTGCGTCACTTTGAGGAAGCGTAGTACTAGCGTCGGCGTCAACTAGAGACATCTCCGACGCTGCTGCCAAGTCAATGACGGTAGGGAGCTCTGTGCTCGAACTCATTGTTTCTGATTCTGAAGTGTCGCTGATCAGCGCAAACGGAGCAGCGCTACCTACGCTTTCATCGACGTCACTTGCACACATTTCTGAACCACTTTCACACTGTTTAGAGTCTGACGCTTGTTGTAAATTTTGGGCCAATAGTTGGCGTGGCTTGGGTTTTGGAGGCACCGAGGGCGGAGGGGGCCTGGGCGGGAGCTGCCTTGCGACAAAATTCTCACTTACGACAAGTTCACTTGCGTCGTCACATTCCTCACTTGCGACACCTCCACCACCAGGAAGAGAGTGTGGCTCCATTGTTTTCTGACCTTACGCTACCGTCATCTTAAGCGGTTAATTTGGTGTCATTAATGCCGAATCAGTCCTGATTTGCGCCTAAGTGGCTCTCCAACTGGTTTAATTGCCTTGCGTCACAAGGATGCACGAGATGAAACTCGATTAAGTTTCTGGGCCATTACGACGGCACTTGGCAAGGCCTAATGTCAACTTATGCAAATGAGCCTCGGACTAAATTCAGAGGACAACTGAATGCCTAGGCAGAGCTCTTCTCTATTTTAGAAAAAGCTTTTGCAAAAAAAGCTATTTTTGAACAACTCTTTTCTAAATCCGCTTTTGAACAACTTTTCTAAAATTCGCTTTTGAGAGCGAGCTCTTCTCAAATCAAGATAAAATTGAAGAAAAAAGGGTTAACACTTGCCGAGAGACAAACGGTAATTTACCTGCCAAAAGATTCTAAACTTTCTCTCCGAAAAGTGTCCTTCAGGTAAAGCAAAGGGCTTTAAGGGCCCATGACCCCCTTCCCTACCTTTTGTTTTAAAAATTTAGAAAAGGCGTTTTATTTCTAAAACCTTTTCTAAACACCACCACTTTTCTCGGTAGCGGTTGCTAGAAATTGAAGGAATCCGAGAAACAGAGGGTGAAAACTAAAATTATGATTTTAAGAATTAGATTTTTAAAAATTAAATTTCAAAATTCTCGGTAGGACTATATGTGGATTCGAAAGGGTGTCAATGAGAACAATGTAAGATTTAATTGGAGAGCTCAACAATGAAATTGACATATTTAATGAACAATTAAAACTGATTGGGATCCTTTTGAGATAATGCTGGGAAGTACAAATCAGTACAAATTCAAAATAGACACATAAATTATAACATTCCTTCTTTACATGCGGAAATCAAACATCCTAGAATAGTTTACAATTAGTTTGCACTCAATTGACCAAAGATATTGAAAATCACAAAAACCTAAAATTACGAAAACTTGTTTTTTAAACAAAAACATTTTTTTTTCAAAATTTTTAAACAATTGTCTTCAAAATGCGCGTGGAGCTTAAAAAAAAAACCTAGGGTTGATTTTTTTTTTGTTATTTTTGGTAAGAGTTAACCTGGCTGAGTTGTCTTTTTCTTTTGTCATCTCTTTTGCAATTAATGCAAGTCGAGCTTTGTGTGACTTAAGTTTAAATTAAGTTTTAGTTTAGCTTTTTTAGTTTTAGTTAAGTTTTAGTTTAAGTTTAACTTTCCTAGCAACAACAGCCTTTTAAGCTTTAAGATCGGCCTCTATTGACTCTTTGACAAGTTTAACAAGGTTTTGTGTTTTTTTAAAAGCTCCCTTAAGTCACACTGGTCTTGAAGCTTTTGGGGAGCTTATTTGCTTTCACAGGGGCAGGGACACTTAACTCCTCTTTTCTCAACTTTAGCCGCAGTATCACTAATGGTCGAAATGTACAAAAACTTTTTTGATTTGTGCACGTACGTACATAAAAACACTCCAATTACAAAAACATACAAGCTTAAATATCGAAACGGTGGTGGTGGTACTTTGGGTTCTAATAGCTCGGTGGTGGACACGGTGTTTTGACTTCATGTGGCGTCGTCCCTTGTTTTACATGCGGGAACCACGAGACTGGAGAACTCGCTCCTTCTCACTCCAGACACCGTTAATTCCGTCTCCAGCGGTTCCACCTCCAACTTCACGGCTCACGACGGCGAGGAACTCACTGTCACCCCCTCCGCCCCACCCGCTTCCAATGCTCACCAACTGCTCAAACTTCCAGCCGTCAGAGAGCGTGGAGATCATTTGCGTGAGTTCGTCTTCGTGGCACTGGAGAACGCGGTAGACGGTTCGAGTGTTTGAGGGCGGTGACTGTTTTGACTTGATGAGGGTGATCAGTGAGGTGATGTTGTAGAACTCTGCCTCCTCCAGGACCCCTACACATAAATCAAAACTGTCAGTTTTACCAATTCATTTACGCACGTGTTTAAGCATTTATGTAAAAAAAATATGACAAACAACCGCGCAGCACTTATCATTAAAAGGTTTGAGTTTGAGGCTAGTGTCAAAATTCTGAAACAACTTTAGTTTTATTAATTTTCATTTTTTTTTCTGTAAATTAAGAAAACTGTTTTAGGTTTAGGATTAGAGACTTTACTGAACCCTTAACCTACAACCTAGTCTAAATTGTTCGATAAAAGCAATAGCCTAAAATAGTTCGATAAAAGCAATATCAGCCAGCGATGTTTTTCTACGGTTGTTCTTGTTATATATGAACTTTTACATTTCATCAGCGTCTATTACAGATCTATTCCATTTCTCATCCCCGCGTAATGCGCAGTTCAATTGAAATGTCCCGATTCGACTGTCGCCCTGCGATTTCTAGATCCTACATATTAAGATGCTGCAAAATTGTTACCTTCTTCCTTCAAGCCGCCATCGATAATCAACTTTCCATGTCTAAGGTAGTTTAGGACGACGGAGAAGTAGCGTGGATCACGGTCAATCAGGTATGCTCCAGAGGCATCCTAAAAACCGAAAATTATTAACATTGTTGTACGTGTTTGTACAGTACATTATTTATATACTTTTGTACAGCACAAAATGTACATTTGTACACAGAATTATGTACATTTGTACACTGTACCTTTGACGAGATGAGGTCCGTATCCTGACACAATCTGAAGAGAAAGCTCTTGTCGTCTTTACAGAGAGTGGTTCGCGTAGTTGTGAACTTGGTACCTCCAACGTTGAGTGTGATCCAAGGGTCAGGACAGAGGTCAACAGGGCTTGAGTGTGAGGCTGAATTCATCGTAGAAGGTAAGGTGAGGGTCCTGGCAGGGTATCAAACTAATGTAACAACAGTGAATAACACCTCTTAACAATCAATTAACTAGCTAATTAATTGAAGTTAATTAGTCTTAAGCTTGATCGTTAAAAGTAACGCGTACTCTTATGGAACTGTGCGTTTGTATTGTTTATCAAGAAAGGCGTTGTTTTCTTATCCTTATCTTTCAACAATCCAATTTAGAAATTGTTTCCGGTCTCACTAAAAGCCCTTTACGCAGATCAATGACCTTCATTCACATGGCCATCCATAATTGCTATAAATCAATAAAGAAAAAACACATCACTCCAAAAATGTATTTAAATGTTTCAATTAATCATCACATTTTTATTTCATGTTTATTTGTTTCACATAAATTTTTTCCAAACAATAATAACTTTCCAAATCAAATTTCTGAACGTGACATATCACCATCATCCGTAACCCTTTCCCCGACTGTTATGCAATGTTTTCAAAGTTCAATTTCAAATTTTCGCGGGAGTAAAGAAAACTAAAGGAAAAGGGCGGTGGTGGGTGATTTATGTTTATTGTAGAATTACCATTACAAAAAGAATCTGTTAAATTGCAAAACATGACTTACAAGTGAATTGATATTCCAGAATTCATAAACAAATATTAACTTTAGTACGTTATAGTTCATCATTCTTCAATTGTAAAAGCATTAATTTTAATTAATTAATTAATTAATCGCTATTCAAATATTACTTATACAAATGCAAAGTTTCCAGCATTAATAATTATTCCCAGAATCCGACATAAATGTTAACATTACAATGCATTGTTTTAATTTTAATAAATTTTAACATTGCAATGTTAAAATTGATAAACTTTTTAGCACCTAGAACCTAAACCTAACCTAGAACTCAAAATTAGTTCATATTGTGGCTATCAAAAATATAGCAATTAAATGAGACATTAAAAACTAGGTAACAATACACCTTAGTGTAATGTTATAATGTAATTAATGTCTAATGTAATTAATGTTGTAACTAGTGCCCAAATTGAGCAAAACGAGTATAAGAAAACGTAATTGTGCCTTTATTTAATTTAAATGCGATATAAATAGAAAATTAGCAAAAAGAATTGCCATTGCAAAAGACCATTTGCAACTGATGACCTCATTTGCATAATTGAGGGGAAAGGCGCCGCCATGAGGGGAGAGGGCGGTGTAGGGAGTGTTTACGTAGAGGCTCAAAACTACGTTGAAAAAAATAAGTGCCTCTACGCGTGTGTCCAGCCTATTTTTTTGCAAGGTGTTTTTTGCGTGTGTGTCCCTAGGCTATTTGGAGCCTTTTATGAATTGTGGCGGGCGCGGGCTCTCACCGCATAGGATAAGCATTAGGTTAACAGCACAAGATTACCCTTAACTAATTAACCCATTTCTACGGTAAGTAACCCTAGGGTAACATGATAGCCTACATATGGTAATCATGGATTTACTAATTAACATAATTTATCATCCACTTCCAGGTCACCCATTAACCCTAAACACCAAGACATTTCACTAACGGACAACTTGTTGGACTCCTCCCTCTGCATGCTTACCACCAATTTCCCAATCATGTGCTGCTAAAGTTCCCCTTCCTAAAATCGTACGTTAATCGGACGGAACGACTGGAGTAGGGAATAAGGTAAAGTAACACGTTAATTGATTAATCGTGAGTCGGTATTTGTGTACAAGGGCGTTGACCTTTACGGAGGTCATCCATCTCCTCTTCGTTGTGGTCGTGCGTGATAGATGAACGAGTCAACCGTGCGTTATTAAGGCTAATTAATTGATATTCTTGTGTTTCAGTTGTTTTGTGCTGTGCATGAGAAGGAAGGGAAGCTGGGTGCCATCATCAGCTGGATTGTAACTCCGGAGATGAAGCGACTTAAAAGTCAGACACCGGTGGTGATCGATATTATTGATGTGGAGGAGCATGACTCTGGGTTTGAGCGCGAGGACTCACCGCCCGATACAGATACCTCTCGAGACGAGGAAGCGGAAGACGAGCGTGAAGGGTCACCGATTCCAGAAGGTCAATACGAGGTCGAGGAAATAAGGGACTACATCAGGGACAAGTTAGGAGAGCTGTACCAGGTCAAGTGGCAGGGCTGGGGAGAGGAGCATAATACGTGGGAGCCACCGTCCAGCCTACTCAACTGCCAAGAAGCGCTCGCCACATTTTTTCTCAAGAGAAGCGCTGAGATTGAGAAGGGAGCTTCCAGGGAGCCAGAGTACATTCCTTCAGAAAACGGAAATAAGCGCCGAAGAGGGTCGCACGTCAAGCTCTGTCTTCCGCCAGATCCGAGTCCGCTAGGACCACGGGCCAAAGCTTTCTACGAAGCCACACATTATCCCACTACATCAGAAATTAAGGTCAGAATTAGAATTACCAGTTCGACACAATTTGCGAGAATACAATTACATCGATTACCAACTCGATTACATATAATAATCTAATTCTATAAGTTAAGTTAAAGGTTTTATGTGTAACGATAATGGGG
The DNA here is from genome assembly GCA_021029175.1 of Bilobella aurantiaca. Lineage (NCBI taxonomy): Eukaryota > Metazoa > Arthropoda > Collembola > Poduromorpha > Neanuridae > Bilobella > Bilobella aurantiaca. The sequence goes on along the minus strand of VYYI01002501.1, from coordinate 4,598 downwards.
TTCGGAGTTGCTAAATTGGTTTTGTATTGTTTCAGGAGTGGGAAACTCTATGGAGATCGGATTTTCAGAAGTCGTTGCTCGCCAACGCGAAAGGAAAGAAACCAAATAAAAACGACTTCACACCTCGATGGCGCCGTGTGGAGTTAGATCGAAGTCTTGTTTTGGCCACGAAGGGTCATCGCCTTCCGTCGGACGCTGAAAAGGATTTGCGAAAACAGCTATTTCTTCAAGAGAAAGACGAATTGAGAGAGATTGCTTGCGACGAACTTCGGGTTAGTCAATTGAAATTGAACATTACAGTTATAATATCCTACGTTTTCTATACCTTTTGTTGTTACCAATCAATTAAGGACTGGGAGGAAGAACTCAACGAAATTAGTGAAAGAAAGCCGCAGCTCACCGTAGAGAATAGAGTCGACTGGGAAGGGCCACCGAAGGAGTTTTCGTACATCAACGACTACGTCCCCACGGGTGACATTATAATTCCAAACGACCCAATCCTTGGCTGCAGTTGCACTGACTGCTTCAGTGATAAAAAGGATTGCTGTCCAGCTCAGTTCAATGCTCATTTTGCCTACACCAATCACAAGAAGTAAGTTCTCTGTCACTTGCCGTTACGCAGCGATATAATTTTTCGTGTTTTCTATAAAAAAAATCAAAATTTCAATTAGGGTTCGTGTCATGGCGGGTACTCCCATCTACGAGTGTAACAGCAAATGTGAGTGTGGTCCAGACTGCCCGAACCGTGTTGTACAAGATGGCCGAGTCAACATTGCTCAGCTTGCACTCTGCATCTTTCGAACGGCGAATGGTCGCGGTTGGGGCGTCAAGACTCTCAAGGTGTGTTTTAGGTTATTCATAATTGTTTTTCAATAATAAATAATAACACGAAATTTTTGTTTCATATTTGTAAAAACAAAGCAAAACAATACCAAAAAAAAAAAAAAAAAAAAAGCAAATTGTCTACCTTGAAACCCATTTTTAAAATATTTCGAACACGAATCTGGTAAATTGTTTGCCAAGATACAGTTTAATATTGGATTTACTTAAGTTTATTCCAAAATATTTATTTTGTTTATTTTTGGTTTAGAAAATAAACAAGAATACGTTTGTGTCTCTCTACTTGGGAGAAATTATAACTTCTGACGAGGCGGAGAAGCGTGGAAAAGAATACGATCGCAATGGATGCACGTACCTTTTTGATCTGGACATAAATGAAGGAAAGGAGTCAAATCGATATACAGTAGATGCGGCCAAGTATGGAAATATCACGCACTTCATAAATCATAGCTGCGATCCCAATTTGGCTGTATTTTCCGTCTTTGTCAACTGTTTGGACCCTGATCTGCCTAAATTGGCTCTATTTGCTACAAGAGATATAGCTCGTGTAAGTTTTTATATAAATATTGTAATTAAATATTTTGACATTTTCAAATTTTGAAAATGCCATTTTACTTCAAAGTTATGGTTTCTCGATAATAATTCAAAACTGTTTTACTCTTGAAAATAAGGGCGAAGAACTCTCTTTCGATTACGAATACCAAGTAATTGCCGATCCAGAACCGGAAGATGAAGGAAGACTAAAACAGCCTTGCTACTGTGGTTCAGAAAAATGTCGCAAGTATTTCTTCTAAAAGCTTCAAAAGCTATTTTCAGTGACTCTGCTTTCAGTTTGTCTACCTTTCGAGAGTTTCAATAGAGAAATCCTACATGAGTTAAAGCATGAGCCACTGACTAAAATTGATTAGGACTCGTAAGCTTATTTATTGTAAAGTTAATTGAAGTACAGTTTGTTTTAGTTAACTTGTTAATTGAGGATATTTGAAATAGATTGGAGACAGACTTTTCAGATTCTTTTACAGAACTAAAACGTCCTAATTTTGTGTTGTCTTCAACACTTATTTTTTTCCATATTGTGATTAAACACGATTAGTTTTTAGTGAGTTGGAGAGGACCATTGTAAATTTTAATTTATAGTGTAACAAGTAAAGAAGACAAAAAAAAGCTCAAGACCTGCCTCTGTCGTGCCTTGTGGAAATAATTGTTAAAGTTGAAGAATAAGAAAAATTGAAATATTTGTTGGTGATGTGGATTTGATCCAACTATATTTATTATCTCATTGCTATTAAAAGGTTAAAAAAAACGTTGTTAACATTGTTTAGACATTAAAAGGTTTTCAATTGCAATTGGCAATTTATCCTTTTATTTTAAAGCCCTCATTCTATTTCCTGTCTTGCAATTTTGTTTATGAGTCGTTGATTTTGACCTTGAGAGCCAAGTACGAAAACTGGTTTTTTTTCTGTTAAAAGGAAATTATTGTAATGAGGAAACTTGCCATTAATTTCCACCTTTTAATTGACAATTTTGTGAAGTCATAACCTGTTGGAAATGATGAGCGACAGAAAATTTAAGTGTTTAAAGTACGAAAAATATTAACTATAAACGGCACCATTTACTTAAAAAACTTTAAACTTTAAAAAAAAATTCTTGCAGGGATATAAGCTCTTGAAAATTGTAAAGTTGAAAGTTTAGAAATTGCTTTATTTAAAAAATGGTTAACAATGGTTTAAAAACATAATTACAAAAATTTGAGACAGTTTTCTATACTACTCAGAAATTGCATTGACCATGCAGTAGAACGGCTTTGCTGTATTTGCAATGCCGCCTTTGGGAACGGTGCACAGTTTAGGATGACTTGGAGATCGCTCGAAGGTGTAGCGCTGGAGGAGCTGCGTAAAGAACGCTAGCCAGATCACTTTGGCCATGCTCTGACCAAGGCAGATGCGTTTGCCTAAAAAAGGGTTAGAAATATGACGCTGCAAATTGTCGCAAGACTAATCACAATTTTTACGTAGCGCATCTAATAGGGTTTTTGACGTACCTCCGCCGAAGACGAAAAGTTTGTCGGCGTTGACGATCTTCATGTTTGCGTCGAGGAAGCGTTCTGGTCGAAACGCTTCTGGATCCCCCCAAATTTCTTCGCTCATGTGCACAATTGTCAAATTTATGCCGGCCATCGCGTCCTATTTTATTATCAAAATTTTGGGTCAGTTTTTTTTTTTAATTTTGAAAAATCTCATATCCATAGAAATTCGCTCAAAATTTGCAAATTTTACAATTTCAACGTTCTCGTAACCTTTGCGTTTTGAAAATGTCATAAAGGATAGAAGGACTGATTTTTTTACCTCAAGGGTCAATTACTTTTTGGAGTTAAAGGGTCAATGAAAGGTCATGTGACCTTTGACCTTTTTTGAAAATTAAAAAACTTACTTTAGGTACGAAGCATCCATTTACTGTTGTGTCCTGTAGTGCAGTCCGGCCATTGACTAGAGACAGAAATGAGGCAAATTCAAGGCAAAAATAATTGTACTTAAGGCAAAAAAAAATGCTTTTGCTTTGTTTTGATTATTGTTCGTAATATTGCGGTTTTTTGGGCAAATGGTCAATCACCTGGAACGATGTTCGCATGCCTGAAAAAAAAATTGTAAAAATCAAATTTTTGCTCAATTTTAGGCAATTGCCCTCTTTTAAAACTGGTTTTAAATTCTGTGTGTTACCTGAGGACTTCAAGCATCGTTGCCTCTGTGTAGGGCATGCTGGAAACAACGAGAAAAACGTTGTTGTTTTTTGCAAATCAAAATTGTGCATAAATTGTTGCAATTTTTTGGCAAATTGCCTTTTTTGCCAATGTTTGAAGGTCACTGACTCACTTGACTCTGTCTGTAAATGAAGGCGAGCGATTTGTACCTACAACTGCATTGATCTCCTCGCGAACTTTTCGTTGTACTTCCGGATACTTCAGCATGTACAGTATTGCGAATTCAAGGGAGTTTGCTGTAGTGTCAACTCCACCTTTCAAAATTAAAATTTTCATAAAATTTGGGTAAGATTTTGAGTAGAATTTGAGAAATATTTTTAGTATATTTTGGGAAAATGTTTGAGTAAAATTTTGAGTGGTGACAAAATATTGAGTATAACTGAAATTTTGAGCACAATTTTGATACAGTGTAAAGTATTTTCGAAAAACTTGAAAATTTAAAATTTGAGTAAAAAATTTTCAGGAAAAATTGGTGTTCAATTCTGAGTTACAAATTTGCGTAAAGTGTTTTGATAAAAATTTGGAGAAAATTTTCAGTGAAGTAAAATTTTAGTAAATAAGTTGAACAAGAACAAAAACTTGACATTTTTTATCGTTCTCACCGAACAGGAGATCTGCGCAAGTGACAACGAATTGTTCATCTGAAATTTTGAAAAAAAAAAAGACAAACAAATTTAAAATTTGCACAAATTTTTGCAAAGCGGACAATTTTTTTGCCTTTACCTGTATAAAGCGTATTTGGATTGCCCTTCTCCTCTTCGACCTTTAGCAAAAAATAGTCCATGAAATCGTTTTGTGTCTCTCGAAAGGATCCCAGCTCTCGACGCTTCTTCATTATGTTCTGTTTAATTGGACAGGTGAGAATGCAAGAAAGGTTAATTGCAGGTAAAAAAAACACTGTATCTGATTCAAGTTCACTCAAGTTCAAAAACGTACTTCAAAGAACTCCTGGCAAGCGTCGAAGCTGCTTTTCTTTTGTTTACTTTTCGATACGCCTGGA
>VYYI01002500.1:0-14683 GCA_021029175.1 Bilobella aurantiaca | reverse complement strand
CTTGCTGAAGATGTCACAATGAGAACACTTTCACTCCTGCCTCCATGGCAGTGGGTCAAGATCAAGGCCGTGGCCTTGCATCCTGCACTGGTAATTACTCCGTAGCACTGCAGGAGGAAAAGGAGAATGAAATCAGTAATCTCCAAAAGGTTAAAGCCTCGGACACAACCACCAGCGAGAAAACCACAAAGAGTATTCTTTCCCTTTCCTCCGTTCATTGGCCTAATTCGAGTCTATGACGTCGAAATTGCAATTGGACCGTATGAGGATGGAATTACTTGTCTTTTCCTATGAAATTCTCTATGCAATTTTCACACCTGCCCACCCCGCCGCTGTGGATATACAGTGGACGCTCCAGCAACACTAATCTTAAATGCCCGTAATTTAATAGGGCTATAGCCTTAATTAATTTCCAGATAATGAGGCATTTCTTCCACTTCTGAATCCGAAATTCTGCAAATCAGTAGAACCTTAGATTGAAAAATTTGAGGAGAGAAAGTGAAGATTAAAAAAAAGTGTGAAAGTTTCCGAGAATGCGTCCCATTTACTTGGACTCCAAGTTAACAACGGCGCCGACTCAGACGCCGGAATTACCGGAAGTAAACCAATTACCCCAGCACGGGGACGACCAATGTCCAGGGCCTTCAGGGCCCAGAACAGGTACGACGCCACCACCGGCGGCGCCAAGGATACGGCTCCGTATCGTTTCAGCGCAGAGCATTTTAGCACCAGACTTTACACCATGACCAGTGGGAGGGGTCTCAGGGCAGCGAGGACCAGAGAATCCCGAAGTGGTAGTTCTCAACAATTCGGAATCGGGTAGTGAGCAAACTCGAACCCCTTCGCCGGTCGGCATTGAACAAACAAATAATATGGAACCTGCTTCCCCTGAACCGAAACTCCCACCACTTGGGTCGTCTCGAGGGGGTACAACGATGCCATGGTGGCATCACGAGAAGAAGAATGGTGGAAAGACGAGGGTTTTCCGCCGAGGCTGAACGTCAGCGTTGAACCACCCTCCCTCGAATACCGGCCTAGTAGCCCCCTGTACCGGCCCAGCCGGGATTGGGTCTACGAAGAGGACTCCGACGTCGAGTTTTTGGAAGCAGTAGCAGCCCCTCCACCGCATCTCCCCTCAGAACCGGACAACGATTCCGGAACCTAAACCTAACCGGAACAGTATTTGGGCCCGTCATCGACCTCGAGGCGGCGGGATCCACGAACAGTGACATAGGGAGCCGGCGCCGTAGCACCCTTCAACGGGCTAGCCTGCGACAGTCCCGTCTCCGGGGATACCAAGGGTTGGACATGGTCCAGCGCGCCAGGCGTCAGCGGCGCATCCAGCGCCAACGGCAAGACCGCGCCGAAGGCCCCCGCACCTTGGGAAGAGCTTTGCGGTACATAGCCGCCGGGCTCTTGGAATAGCCCCACGGCGCATAGAAAACAGCGCCATTGGACGGCGCCACAGCACCAAGCCACGCACCCTGCAGCGCACCCTTGATCGCCCCCCAGCATCGGAACCAGCACAACGGAACGGCCGCCGCACCTCATCACTACGGATTAGGATAAGTATAGTATATAAGCACAGAATTGGAACCCCTTAGTAGTACAGAATTTGCACCCCAGTACTAATACTTAGCACCGCACCAGGTACCCCCACTTCTGTATGTTCTCCCCAGTATCTTATTTTTTTTTGGTTCACCTGGGGGTGAACCGAATTAATTTTAGGGTAGAGTTACGGGGTGAAACCTTTAAGGGACATCCCCGCAAGCAGAACATTACCCGGGAGGGGAATTGGGTAGAAGTAGGACAAGGGTGGGGAGGGCTCGTGCCCATGCTACAACATGTGTTTTCATCTTTACATGTTGGGGCATGAGAGCTCAAAACTTAGAATTTAATTGAGGTTTGGATAAAATCTCGTGGTCAATTAAGCTCCTTTTCTCCCCGTCACCCGCCCAACCCCACTGGCTCCCACCACCTCCCCAGGAGTTCGGCATATAGCATATAAATACTGGACCCGAGGGAAGGAAAAGGCAGTCAGGTTAGGACTCCCCTAAGGAACTAACCTTAACTAACTGAATAAATAAAGCACTCTCACTCGTACCCTTTGACCGAAGGCCCTCTTGGGGCTGAAGACACTTATTCTGTAAATAAGTACGGAAAGGGACTTCTGGCGTCAACGACCTCTGGACCGCCTCTGACGGTATTCCATCTACTGTAGAGGCTGGGGCATCACTGGACCAGGTAAGAGTGGGAGAAATACCCACTCAAAGAACAGCGCACCCTGCATACAGCGGGGTGTGCACGTAACACTATTTAAAATCAGGAAAAGTTTGAAAGCTGCCTAGAATGGCAGCAAACAACTTGAAAAGAACACTTAAATAAAATAAATTAGGGCTTCTATTCAAACTAATGGCCTAGGTTAAAATAATTTAATTTTAGATTTCATTTTAAGCCTACATCAACACTACTGATGTAATTTGACTTAGTCATTCAAACAACAACCTGTGACGATTATATATGTTGGAGATCATTTGACGCCTAACAAGTAATTGCTTGATTCTAAACTCTTTAAAGCTCAAACTTTAAACAAAATATTTGTTGCGTACCCCTCAACATGCCCCATTAGTGTGTTAGCTGCTACGCGGCGAAGGCTCGTTGCGGGACCCTTCGTAACGTCTGGGACCGGGGGTCAACAAACACTTTTTCGGATCATTCCGGTCGAATTACAACTATGTGGGCAATGCGTGCTCTTTCTGAAGGCAGTCAAAATGACCTTTACTCGGCCGCCATATACACGTAATTGTTTATAATTAATAGTTTTAAATATGATATACCACCCCAGCAAACGGAAGTAACAATGTAGAAAATAAACCGATGATACACTCAGAACAGTTCGGTCATCTTAGTAGTATTCCCCTCAAATAGCAATTCAACTTTTTACACCATTGTACACATATAAGATACTAGTAATGTATACATACTTATTGTATATGTCACTTTATATATACATAACACACATAATTTATAAGAAAACGTAAATCAATTTGAAGGAATAATTTAAACTTCCCACCAGTACTTTGGTTTCACTTTCACTTTTAGTTTTACTTATCTTTGTGAGGAGGGGTATTGCGCCTTGGCGCAGTACCGCCCGCCTGTATATTTACTCTATTCTATTATTACTATGTAATAACACTCACTCGTCAACTAATCTTTCAGTTGAATAGAAAGAATTGGAGCCAGAACACAACAACGCTAATAAGTTAACATGAGTTTTGTTCAAATATTAATATTTGTTACACATTTTAAATTACAAATATTAACTACGCTATTCACAACGCTACATCCAGGAGGCAAAATGCTCTCTGATTGGCGGAAGAGAAAACTTAGAACGTTTAGAGATTATAAATACTTTGTCTTAGAATAGCATGCAAGATTCGTCGATATCCAGCGTCGGCATTGTTCAGAAGTCTATTGACATTTTTCATTTTGTTAGTTCAATAAATATTAAATGTAGTAGATTTAGAAAGGATAATGATTTCTCTTACAATGGATGGGACGTCCTCTGGACCCCCTTACCGAAACGCAAAGCGCCAAGGTGCAAATGGCTTAGCGAGGAAGTGGTTTTGGGCTTCTAGGCCGTAAAGGGCAAGTCCCACAATGGCTCTTTTTCATAATTAAGTTACGTTAACGTGGTAGGGCATGTTGATGAGGCTTTTGTTTAAAAAACCCCGTGCGCATACAGATAATTAGAGGTAGTGGCAGTACCTGAGATCTGTATTTGCTTTTGTCGGTGAGACAGAGAAACATCAGCGTTGCTTTTTAACTAAATATTCAAATCGCGACCAATCGTGAACAAGCTAAATTACAACTCTCAGAACGTGTGCTAAAATAATACATGAGGGTAAACAAAAATTTCTGGGTTATGGTTTTTGCAGGTCATTAATAAAATTTTGGAAACTCTTTTTTCAAGTGTTTCTGTACAATCTTATTTCAATGTGAACAAAATCTAACCAAACTTTGTGTATACGTATCATTCAGAGTGTATATACTTGTAAACTCGGGAAACTTACCTCAAAACACTCAAATCAGCAAAGAAAGAAAATCATATTTTTACCACACCACCGTGAGACGAATTCAATTATTATACAAATTATTTCACAAATTCCTAGAGCACAGATTGCTGCATACTTCATCACCGGCCTACTAAAAGCAGATTCTAGAACCCAATGTACCAAACTGCAACGGTTCCTACTTTTATGCATCATTACTCCCCATAAAACAGCAGGAGAATCTCCGAGCGAGCTATTACGTTGAAGGAAATTGAGAACCCATCTTGAAGTAATTGCATGTTGACAGTTGCTGTGCAACTGTCAGGTTGTTAGTTATAATTAATTTATTATTATAACACAAAGAAACATTAACCTTTTAAATGGATTCTCAATTTGGTACCGCTGTTTTTCGAAAAGCAGTATCTGATACGAAATGTCTGAACTAACATTACCCTATGGATGGATACCTCAACAGGAGATTGCGGAAAACAGAGTTATTGAAATTAAAATTAGTCAGGCGATTCCAGAAGAAAACTGTAAATATTCAAATGTATATAATTAATGAAACACCTTGCGAGGAAACTTATGATTAACTTAAGGACAGTCTTCTATCTTTGCTTCAAATAACCAAGGAAACAATTATTCTATTTACTGCCAGATTTGGAAATGTACGCCGCACATTCACTTATGAAAACCAAATTATTCGGGCCATTTCAGCGCAGAATGGTCACCACTCTGAAACCTTATTTAACTTCATTTCTACAATCGGTATTTTACTTGAAGGGTACATCACTATCCCCATATTTTCCAATTAGAGGAAATCCTGAGGACAAAGGTCAAAATTAAGCTAAGCGGAATGACCCAACAGGTACCACATTACCCATGAAATCTTAACTTTTTCTTTGAAGTATTTAAACATTGTTGCACATAAGTACGGCACTTAACCTTTAGTTTATGTTTATTTTTGTTCTTAATAGTCTAATGGCATATGTCTCACTACTCATCAATTTCTAAATTCAAAGTTGGAACGTCCTATTTGAAATTTTTTTAAAATGATTGTTTTGTCAGTTTGAGAGTGCAGTGCTGCGCTTGCACGCTCACCATTCATGCTTAACTTGCATAGATATCTAGCCTATATAAGGATTCTCGGTCAAATAAAAAGCGGGTCTATAACCTCAAACCTAAATCAAAGTTCACGCAAGAGACGTTTTTGTATATTGTATCACGTACAAATCTTAGAACCGGCTTCATGCTAAATCAAGGCAAATCCATTTGAGAACTCGAAACTTAAGAATAGAACGTTGAGCTTCCCAAATTTTAACAAAAAACAAATCAATATAATTTTCTTTTGAAAATGAGGTTAACGAGACGGTAGAAAAATCCCCCCTAATGTAACGTCGAACCCATAAATGTTTTTGTCCACTTAATTTTTTGCACATTTGGTGCACTTACAAGTCTTGGCATAAGCCCACGGTATAAGGTATAAATTATTTGTAATGTAAGGTCGAGGGTAATCTTTAAAGATTCCTGTTTACCTTCTTAAGTCGGCATTACTGTGTTCTAGCTTTATAATTATTCATAATTTTAAGAGTTTAAAGCTAAAAGAGTTAGGTTCATTGTACAGAACAACATACCATTACATTCGTAATAAGTTCATTATGATGTGAGACTATTCTCAAGTAGTATTCTTAAAAGTTTACCTTCAACCCTTGAATCCAACCAAGTTGGATTAAAGTATTAATCATATTATTTAATTTTTCTCATTATATATCCTGGTCTAGTGGCCTTACTGTGACGTGAACCTAGTTCACTACCTCTTGCGGACTTATGTCCGATATCTCGATTAGGTTAGGTTTATGAACAAAAGTAATTTTTCATCTTTCTGACTCATTGGTAAAATCAAAATTGAGCTTTGCTTCTGATTTGACGTCACTAATGACAGTTTAACTTGCATTTTGTAAAGCACAAGGAAGGTGCATGAATCCGTCATCCTTCGAGGTTCTGAAAAGCCAAGCCTATCTTCAATTTTCCATTCTGCAGTTGACCATCGTTCACTGTAATTTGCTGATGCTAATTTGATTTGCATTTACATTGCATGTAACTTGGAATTTTAGGGATGAGCAAGGTAGGCAATTGCCATTAACCTCGTGCAAAAGCGCGGCTTTTTGCAACCCTTTGGATATGTGACATTGGAGTGGGTTTGGTAGTGGATGGCTTTTTAGAAAATAAGTCGTTTGAAAAGTAGAGCTTGCCGTGATTGATGGTGTCCCAATTGAGGCCCTCTGATTGGTCAGTGTCCTGTAGCTCCACATCCCACATCTCCTGTAGCGTTCAGTTTGAAAGCACATGTAAAGATGTTGGTTGTGTTCAAATCCTTTTGTCCCAGGTCGTGTGTAATGAGGACGTACCAATGTGTGTGGAAATGATCTGCAAACTATAAATAAAAGTACCGTTTACACCTTTATTTATTTTTAAGAATAAATATTTGCTTAAGGACAGTAAATTTGAGTCTTTTTGCCAGTTTTGACGAAGTATTGTGCTAAATTGGGATTTTAGAAGTCATTTTTAACGGCGAACTTAACTTTTTAAGTGAGATTTATTTCGTAGTTTAATATACTTTTACTAAAATTTTAGTTATCTAACTGTCCTAGGATTAGTAACATCAGTACATTAAAAATGACTGATTTTGCAAATGTTTTTTTAAATCTAACATTTTTTCAGAAGTTTCAAGGTCTAAATTTGTTTAATTTTAGTCAAGGCATAGTTTATGCTAGGCTTTGTCACCTTTTCCGGAGTAATCATCCACAGTTAGAAGTGACGCACCCATTAATTTGCGCAAGTTTGAAGTTGTTAAGTTCTACGTACAAATTCTACGGTAGCCAATCCACTTTGTTACATGAGGTGGATTCTGTAAGAAAAAATTTAAGCAATTTCACATAGGAACAATAATTTTGAAAGTAAGTCAAGTCAAAAAGGTAGTGTGAATCATATATATTTTTTGTAAAGTAAGTTAGATAAATCACCCAATGTCATTTCCTGTTTAAACTTGTGCTTGTTGCTAAACTCCTGGCAATACATTTAGCCAATTTTAGGCTTTCTTCTTAACGTGATTGTAACTAGCGATTGCAGACTGTATCAGAGGTGAGGAGCACTTAACTCAGCAAATAGAATTGTTGCTTCACTAAAACTAATGTGAGTTACTTAGTTCAGACTACACCAAATTTATCTAATTAAGTATGCCTTAACCACATTTTTTTCCAGATAACTAGATGACACAGTGCCATTTCATTTCATTTACATAAGGGAAAATACGGTTCAGCATTTTCATTCAAGCTACACGCGTAATCTCCTGTTAATTTAAACCACACACTTGCTTGTGGTTTAATGCCAAGGATTTGCTTGTGGATGAAAAAAAAATGCCTATGAATGTTTGTCCATATTGACTGGAACTTGAGATAAAAACTTGTGAAACTGAACAATGCGGGAGAATTCACGTGTTTATCTTGAGTTGTTTTTTGCCCAAGACTCATTAAATTACAAATTATTTCTGTTGCCAGATACCTTCATGCCATTTGAGAATTACAACCAAAACACAACAAATTGTCCAATCCAATAATGAATTTACTTAATTTAACGTCTAACTGGACATAAAAATAATTCAGAATTCAGAAAAAAAAATATATTTTTTTATGAAATAGTTTTTGTTTTATTTCATTGGTTGATCAAGAAACTTGTTTGAGGGTATAACGTGTAAGTAAAATTTTAACGGTAAGGCGTGTAAGACTCGTATATTGTGAAGTATCATATTTAAAATAAAGTTTCTAACCTATTCAATTTTTTTTTGTACAAAGAAAAGAAGATTTGTTTGAATTAGAGCAATATTCGTGAAAGTTCATCGTATCATGGCATAAATAGGTGCATTTATTATAACGTCCATTATGTAAATGGATGATTGATATTATGGACGCTTAAGTCAATTGCAAACAAACATACAGCTTATTGACCCACGTAACTACTTGCACTAAATGGGGGTCCTTAACTTAAAGCATGGGCCACCTAGGGCCCTAAACTATATCATTAAAAATGCCCGAAAAGGCCAAACGACTAACAAAACGCCACTCCTGGCTTTGCGCCTTCTTCTCCCTCCTCTGCAGGCTTAAAACGCTTCCCAACGATCATGGGCATTTTGCCCTAATTAGTACTAATTATTAAGGTCAAAGTATGAAGGCATAGTATTATTTACGATGGATCTCAGGTATGGCACGTGACAACGGTGAGTAACACCACTGGAGAGCACACTGCTGGTCAATAAGATTACAAAAGTTGGGCTCAATGGCGTTCGTGCAACGTGGACAACAACAAGAATTCGAGTAATAACTTCTGCCACAATCTAATTAAGCCTGTCTGAGTTTACATAAATTTTTTTCAAAACTAGTTTCCTTGTCCCTGGTACCTAAATCAATCCCAATTGAGTCATAAGTGTTACGAACATTGCAACACTTGACGGGTGCATCAAGCTCCAATTTTATGCCAAAGCAAAGGCCACGGCTAATCAATTTTAAAATCTTAAACTGTGTGTATATAATTCTAATAAATTATATTAACAGTGACTATTCATATGTGCTAAATGGATAGTTGAGACGCCAAATCAGTAATCTTGTAATATTGAAACAACTCGTGTCTAAAATAAGAGACTTCTTCAATTTAATCAATTAAATTTATTCTAATTAAACTAAATCATTGACAAGTTGATTAACTTGAGTAACCTCATTTCATTCTTCATCGTAACATTTCATGTTTTGCTTGAATTGATTGATTCAACAATAAGTTTTCAAATTTTGAAGTACTGTAAAGGAGTTTTAAAAGTGAAATTTTTTTTCAAAATAACGTTATGGAGTTGTAGATGTAGTAAAAAGCTCACTTTTCGTGACAGTTTGGCATTTTGTTATTTTGCCATCTCCCATTCAAATTTCACCGCACAAAAAATACTATGGTGACACACTCCACTACTCAAATATGACAAAAAAAATTGAAAGAAGAAGAATTTAAAACTATTCGTGGTAAAATAGGCCACTGGACTTTACTACTCACCACTCACACATCCGCAGATTACTGCGTTACTATTTACTTCTTGCGCAACGGGTGTATTGCGTTATTATTCCAGTTATTTCGCCGAATACAGGCGAGGAATTATTTTTTTCCTTTTTGGAACAAAATTTTGAATATTGTAAGGACACCGCCCTTACAATTAGTTAATTAGCAATTAGTGGCTTTGCGCCTAGATAGGCGCAAAGCCATTAGTGGCCTTTCTCTTACGGCTCCCTTTTTTGGCTGGGCGCGTGCCCTTATATATGCTTGTTAATCATTCATCCCATCGGGCTTTTGTATATTTAGTTTAAGGCCCTGGGTGGCCCATACTGTAGGTTAAGGTTCCCCCCTCTGCATGTTGATTACTGGGTCAATAAACCCGGGTTTCAAGGCTAAAGAGCCCTTGGGAAAGGGCGCATTGTTTGCCGAAAGGCATCTGTTTGTTTTTTAAAGGCCGAGGTAAGGAAGGCCTTGCCTAGCCATCATAACGTTGTGAAGATCTGGGTCATAAAGTTTAATTATTAATTTTATTAAAAAATTCAATGACAACAAAATAAACAGTCAGATGGGTAGGTGTTTACCTTAAAAAAATCGTACATCGTATTTGAATTTTGGCATAAATTGTAAACAAGCAATTTTACTAAATGCAAGAACCACTTTTAGCATTCACGCCTGCGGGAGTACATGACAAAAAAAAGAAGTAACTAACAAAATTACGAAACTTGCATTAGCCTTGCATTTGGAATATTCTTTTTTCTTAAATTTAACAAGGATACTTGCATTTAAATGCAATAATTGATGGCAAGAAGATTTTTTTTTTCAAAACAAAACTGTTTTTTTCTAATAAATTTTAATATTTTTACCCGCGGCCCATTGTCCCAGGTGAGGACTTTTCTCCTAACTTGGGTAGGTGCCGAGATCTAATCCCGGCACCAGCACAGTAAAAGAGTGGTGTTCTGGTGGTGGTGGCCTGGAAAGATACGGTCGTGGAGGCTGAAGATGAGTGGGTATGCGTAAGGTGGTGCTCAGCCTCTGCCTAAGCAAGTGGCTCCTCGGTGGTCAACCCCACGTTCACTGCCCAGCAGAAAATCCATTAGCTTCAGTCCTCAAAACATCCCAGTCAACTCAACAGGCTGAAACCACCCTCTCCTACTATCTAGCACACGCAAACATTGACCAGGCCTTTAGGCGAATGTAAAAAAAAGCATCATAAAAAGAATAATATATTTTTGCCATTATTAGTTCACAATTGACATTTTTATTCAAGTGTAAACTAGTTATACATGAATTATCAAGGCGATACCCCTTGAAGTACTATATTAAAGAAAACAGATATTTTGTCGTCTTTCTCGATTCCAATAGCTACAATAGCAAACCGTATTTTTGAATTTTGATTAAATGCGGATAGTCCCTAAAAGCAGTAAAGCGCATTTAGTGTAGATCCTTGATGCTAAAATTATTCAGGGTAACATAGTTTCTTTAGGTTGCTTGTATTTCTAATATTTCTCACCCGTGGCTTGACATTCCCAAAGTGTTTAAAGACAACCATTTCCGGAATTTTCTCTGTCTTTTCCAAAAATTTTTTGTCTGTAATAGCCACACCGTAATTCTCTTCCACGTGTCCAGTGAAATTTGCTCCCGTACCTTGTGTTATTAGATCACAATTCTTTCCATCGACAGACATGGTGAAGGAAAAGGAAGCGTTAATGGGGATAGTGGTATAGCCATAGTTCAACATTGAATTCTTCATCTATAAAAAGAAAACAATCAGCATGCACACCTTTAATTTCTAAGTGATCTAATTCTGAATGTTGTGTAATTGTTCTTCGGAGGAAATATATTTAAATGTGCAAGAAAAGTGTTACATATCCGAATATATTTTTACTTGGGTCAAATATTCTAATTACTAAAATAGATGAAGTGACATTTTAATTATGAAAAAATTTAAGTATTTTTGTTGTCTTTTAAGGAATTTCAGAATCTTTAAAATGTTATAGCTCAATACGAACATAAAATATTTACTGGTTGCTGATATTAAATTCTATTTTTTTGGCTAGAAAATGCTGCCATACTTTAATTTACTACTTTAATTCTAATTGAATAAATAAGGACGGAAATATGAAGATTTTGTCAAATTTTGTGTAAGTGAAATTTGCTGTAAGACTGTAATTGTCTTTTTGTCTTACAAACTATAAATTTGTCTATAAATAGTGAAAAAAAAATGCAAACTTGGACGGAAATTTTTCAATTTTAACGTAGAGTATGATTTAAAATTTAAGATGATCAGAAAACATAAGCAGACAATTGGTATTTGTATTATTTGTTACGGCTGCTGTTGTAGAATGACCCTATAATTTCTGTTGTTTACGGCTTACCTCTTTTCTCTCTATTTCTGACATTTCTTCAAGTGTTTTTTTTGGTAGAATTTTTTGAAGACATTGTACTACATCTTAAAAATTAAACAAACATTATTTTATACATCATTGCAATTTCTAGAATGAGATTATACTTAGGGGTGCAATTTTGAAGGTGAGGTAACATTAAAAGTAATTACTGCCGATACCGAAGTGCAACTATATTATTAGACACAAAAATCTTAAATATACTTTTCAATTAATAATTCAAAGACGCAATTAAATTTTGCAATTGAAACACCAGTATATTAAAAATCCATTCGCATAATACGGAATTCAATTCTATATTTTAGTATTTGTAGTTGAAATATTTTGTTTGAATTTAATATATATAATTTTGCGAGAGCTTTAGCCATTAAAGTTATAATATTGTAGTTTCCATTCTCATTTTATGTTTGGAATAAAATTAAATTTCTCGTTTAATGTAGCATTATATAACTGGATTTATCAAGCGTATTTATAATTTACACTTCTATTTTTACTTTATTTTGTAATTCCGATTCCAATGGCTGGTAATTTGTAATTTAATTAACAGAATATAACTCATAAAATGGTATCTTGAAAAAAAAAGAATTATTATGGCAGATAAATCTTTAGTGCATAATTTTAAAATTAGAGTGATATTCATGGTTTTCTGTTTAATTTTCTTGGGCATTCAATTGTAATTAAAATTGTTGGTATTATTTACCTGGAGGTGCCGGAATGGAAGGTGGAACAAAAAATAGTATAATGCAGAAATCATCTCTGACTTTATCCTCCCCAAGGTGGCCAGTTTTAACAGCGAAAGTTATCTTACGATCATTTGCTATAGATCCGATGGTAAATTTGGAACCGTTTTTCTGCGGAAAAGTTTATTGCAGTGAGAAAATGTCATGTGTTTTAATATTAGCATTTAATTTTCCTAACCATGGTATCAATCACCGATTGAGTGATAAGGTCCATAATTTTGGGTTTCGGGTTGCCAAACGTAATATTACTATCACGATAAAATTTAATTAATCCTTGGAATTCTTCAGTCGGACCCCAATCATAAGGATAAAGTACTTTATCCTTTGAAAATGTTAACATCAACCAACAACCAGAAATTGACGTATTTTCACTACCCTCCAACCATATCTGTGTAAAAAGATTAGTACTTTATTTAAATTTGTTAATTAAACTCTTCATATCAATTTATCCCCCTTGATTTCTAATTTGGTTATACAAACCAATACCTGGTACAAAGAAACACATTGCACAATAGTGTGGCTCCTTATTTAGTCTGCTCAAACACAATTTCAAGACTTATTTAGCAGCTTTTAGCAACGTGTATATTTTTTTTGTAACTTTAATTTTTGAAAAATAATTTCTCAAATAATAATTTGAGTATAGTAATTGGTAATAGTAACTGGAGAAAATGATGTTGTTGGAAAACCTCATAGCATTGTCACGTGCTTTTGCTAAAATATTTTACATGTAAAATAAATTGTAAAGTTTTCAAAAATCAATTTTACGAGAATTTATGTCAAATCAACTTGCAACAAAAACAACTTAAATCAAAGCGCACCGGTTGAACTAACATTAAATTGTAGGTACGATACTAGATGCATAATAAATGTAATGATAAACTGGCGTTGAGTAGAATATGATAAGTTGTAAATATCTAGACCAATGCCAGGAAAGCCACATGAAACTTATAACGCTTCTTACTATAGTTTCGATATTTCATACAAAAAAAAAGGATGTTGTGTTGATGTTTTTGAGGGTTACCTTTTCATTAACACCTTCAGTTCCTTTTTCAGTAATTGTGGGTTGTAGTCCATTCCCTACGGAAAGGTCATTGAGAGCTTCGATTACTCTTTTGGCGGCTTCCCCGTTACTAACTAAAAAAAAAATTAGGACCTCATCGTTTTATCATCTTAAACATTTCTTTCGATTTTAATAATATTAAGTGGACTATGCTATGTTTAGCTGTTTTGCTACAAATGTAATTGGTAAATTTTACAATACTCTCGTACTCATGTTGATCTGGGCTTGCTTTATATCAAATAAAATTAATTATTATTGTTATTACTAAAAAAAATTAGGTTAATTCATTTTGTTCAATTTGTAAAAAAATTTGTTAGTCAAAAAATTGTAATCTTTGACTGCTTACCGTAAACATCGGTGTTGCAAAAGCAAGAAGTTAGGAACACCAAATTCACCGCCACCACAACTAGGAGAGTTTTACACAAGATAAGTTTGTGCATTGTACTTTTAGCACTTTTTTGAGGAATCTCAAACTTTTTTACAATATTAGTAGAGTAAAAAGAAGTATGACAGTTTTTAAATTGATTTAACTAATTGGAATATTTGTTTGAGAAGTGATTTTGAAATGATTCAACTTAAATACTTATTGAAATGTTGACATCACTTTGATATCACAAGGTAGAACAAAACAATTGAAGGCTAATTTTTAAATTTTAAATTAAACCAATCAACAAATGCGGTAGCATAATTTTCTATTAACTTTACTTGTTTATTTTTTGTTTTAAATTAGTTTGTTATTCTAACCACTAAACCAAGGCCATTGTCTTACAAATTGCATTCTTGTGAAATTGTGAATTCAATTGGAATTTATTCCAATTGTCTGTAGAATGTTGTCTGGAACGTAAAAATTTCTGCTAAGCATTGCAGAAATTCAACAAAATACAAAAATTAAAAATATAATACTAATAAAACTAATATAATATTTAAAATACGTTTTTTTTGTAAAGCCACTAGCATACAAAATACTGATTCTTTTACAAGCTTTGATAGGTGCCGTATCTCTTTTCTAATCAGGTGGACCACAAATTTTATAAAGTTTTCAAACCAGAAAATTGTTTAAGATATTTCAAGGTTATCTTCAGTACATGTATAATAAAAATACAAAACCAATAAAATGTTTACTATATAATTTAGGAAATAATTCAAAGCAGTTTAATTCTCAATTTGAAATGCCGCATATAAATGCTTCCAATGAGTGATACACTAGTACTTACATATTAAAAGTACTTAAATTAATTGGGCTGTTTTGCATCCTATGTAATATGAATTGTGCATCTATCTATATTTCGATTGAGATCACAATGGTTGTTTGCAAATATGGGAGGTGGAGGTTGGGGTTCC
>VYYI01002499.1:0-14689 GCA_021029175.1 Bilobella aurantiaca | reverse complement strand
AATTGAGTACCCTTCGTAGCATTTACGCACACCTTGAATTCGAATCAAGTGTCGTCGCCGCTGCCCAACAAACTTTTTATTCAAAAGCGCCACAGTGCGCTACCCTCATAGTTTTGCGCACAATATTTCATCTTCAGGATTTCCTCCCTGTCGTCGTCGCATTTATCATAATTCCCATGCTCGGCACATTCAAAATGTTTCGAGACGCTCAGTCCGTGACATGAGCCTTGACTCTTTGAAAACTTTATATACAGTGTACTTCTTTTAAAACACAGAAATTGTAAAATAAATTGTTTATTATGGCACTGCAAAATGAAGTTATAAACAATTTTCGCTCATAGTAAATGAGTAAGCAAAGAGAGAAATGGATTTACTTGTCACCACCTAATTGTTCTTTTTTAGAAACATTTCCTATTAAAATAATATTCATGACATTTTAAAGACTGTCACTGTACTTCCAAATATGTTTCAAAATAAACGCCGCTCCGAAAACTTGATTCGAGTCACCAAAAATGTAGTTTTAACTAGAAAGCTTTTAGTCAACTCCGAAACTTGACTATTCTAGTCGTAAGGAAGGCTTGAAAATCCATCAAGTTTAACTTTCCCTTATCAAAAAGTCCTCTGGTGTTGAGAGATCTTTAGATTTAAAAAACGTGCGGCCCAAGCACTTCTGTAGAATAAAAACTTAAAATAAAGGGTTAGCCAAGTCTTTATCTTACTTTCTGAAACCTGCCACAAAAATAGAGATGACAAATCCTTTAGCTGTCACCCAAGGAATATTAGAAAAGTCCCCCCAGTAATATTTCAGCTGTCAGGGCCCTTAAGGAGAGGCAGCGTCTCTGGCAGGACCCGAAATAGCCAAAAGACCAGTGACCGGTCCCCTTAATTTTGAAAATCATTCTTAGCTTTCCTTATTTTGACACGGGATGAATGATCCTCTCGGCGAAAAATTATGTGAGCTGCCAAGTAGGCTTGCTGCCGGAACGATGTGCATATAACTTTGATGCGCGAATATCCGTGAGTAGGAGCCTCTCAGGGGATAACTTAAGCTTTTGCAAATGGGCTGTTATGGCCACAAGATTAAGGAAGATGTAAGATTAATACCCTAAAATATTACCGGTGCGTAGAGAGCCAACACAATAGAAATTACAAACAAGTCAATTTACTCTGGTATGCATTCCCATCATCAATCAACTTAGCATTAGCATCTCCCTTTAGCACATAGTACGATAAGTTAAGAAAGATGAAGCTCCTGGCAACAGGCAAAAAAAAAGTTATTCATCCCTTGCAGGGAGTTGGCAAAAAATCCTATTCATTCCATTTCCTTTTTGACTTGACTCCACTGTTGAACATTTAAAATTTTTTTACCGTTTTAGAAAATTGTGATGGAAGTGAGAGGGCATAAAATGAATAAGAAGAAAAAAAGTATTATGTCCACATGCGAGTGCTCGCTCGCACGCCTGCATCACTGTCGTATCTTAAACATTATGTTGACTCAATCAATAATTACGAAGACGAAAATCATCATCTTCTTCTTCAAAGATGCCATTTCACTTACTTAATTCATCTGCCTTCTTCCCAGCCTCTCATCTGCCTTCTGCTGTTGTGTGGGCCACTTGTCGCCTTAGGAAATTTTGATTTAGGAATCGCTCAATTGCTACTTTTAAGGAAATTGTTGCAAAATAGCCGATAATTATAAAAAGGCAGATTGGCCAAGTATTGGATGGGAATCAAGCATGCAAAGGCATGATTCTCAAAAGTTGATTGGCATAGTCAAGTATTGAAGTATTCAGGAAAATGCAAATTTAAATACAGACACTTAACTTCTGCTGGAAACATTGCTTACATTATTTGCGTTATTCCCATTTTGTACCGTAGTATAGTTATTATGAAGATTGCCAACGCCAGTGTAGAAAAGTTTTTTTTTTCTTATTCAAAGTTTCAGGATTAGAAAAGTAACAAAAGTTTATATGCAGACACGACATAATGGTGGTAAAGGGAAAAAGTAACTTTTGTTACTTGTACGCTTTTGCATTCAGGCAAAGTGCGAGAGCGTTTAGCTTATAATTTCCTTTTGAAGTTTTTCACTAAAATTATCTAATATCGGAAACAAGTTTTGCAAGACATGAAAACATGGCAAGAAAAGATTTAAGTGGTAGACAAAGGAAAACAAGCAAAATGAAAACATGTAGTAGGGAATTCAAGGAAGCGTAATTTTGAAATTCCCTCCTCAAGAGCCCTGCAGAAATCCTCAATCGAACAGTCCCTCCGTTTCAATCTTGTATTTAAGATGGTAGTAATGCAGTATATTAAGTAACCCATCAACTACTTTAAATAATTGAAGACAGTTTGAGGCCTATATCCGTCTCATATCGTGTTTCACGCCAAATGCAACGCGGTCCGATAATTAATATAAATTATACTAGTGACTACGCGTCTCGTAATTGTTTTTCCAATCGGAATTTTCAAGTGGTTCCTCAAACTTAACGGTAATTCGTATCCTTACAATGCTGTATTTTACGCAATGCCGTTAATCGTTTCCTAAATATTCTTAAGTGCGCGTCATCTAACACGCGTTACTTAAATACCAATCTGAATTTTACCATTTCATATTCCAGACACGACAGTTTGACACAAAGTAATAATTGTGATGACATGTTTTTCAATTTAAGAGATTGAAGGTGATTAATTGCTGAGCATGAATTGGTTGACAATATTCATCGCAATCCATCAAATCGAAAAACACTTTACGCAAGTTTTACTCTCCAGTGTATTTTTTTTGTAGGAAACTACGGAATTGTTGCTCCTTGTCACATGTCACAAGTTCAATTGGAATCAAATCGAGGAGTTACGGAAGCCAAGTATTAATGTGACACCGGAATGCAGTCTAATACAAACTAAAAGGCTCATTTTCTATTCTTTTATTATTGACTTTTCGATCCATCATCCACTATAAGAAGTATCTACTGCCATTATGCATTAGACTAAAGGTCGCTTCCCAGGGAAGGCAAAAATGATCGCTTGGTTGTTCTAGGCAGAAATTTTATGTATGTGTCCTTCCGGCGTGTCATTGACTTGAATATTTCATTATTTGTTGCTAAATTTACGCCCTTACGTTTCCGCGCTTATTTCCTAGTGCCAAACAAGTCCCACAAAACACCAAAACTAGAAATTTCTTTTAAGTTTCTGAGTATTCAATATTAACTGCAAAAACTCTCAACAAACTACATATTCGCAGGGTCGAGAATTCATACACTAGTTTTCAACAACCATGAATGCAAAAAGTTCAACTTATGTCTATGTACCTCCAACATCTTTTGTGAAAACAGCTAGAAATTGGACTAAAATTGCATGTGTTCAAATGTAAAAATTTGATGTAATAATAATAATATTTAAAAAATATATAGTACTTTTATGAAAAATAAACGTATAACTTTAAACAAATATTACGAAAATAGAGTTTGTTTTTATGATTATTTGGTTTTCTTCATGCAGGTTGCATTGTTGCATAAGCTTGTCCTAGCTAATTTTAAAATCCATGAGCCGCATAAGACAAACTTTTTAGCTCCAAAATGTACGAGTTTTATATGAAGTAATAAGCACACGCTACGCAGGCCTGTTAGTTGCTTTATGAAATAATTTAGACAATAAAGTGACACTTTTAGAAGCATGTGTCTTGCCTGTCAAAGTGTTGTAATAAGAAGAGGTTTTTAGAACACAATTGACATCAGAATGCAATAAATAGACACCCACATGAAAAGACAATGGAGGAAATGGAAGATGTCAACTAGGGCAACGAAGCCCTTTATAAAACAAAAGACACTTTCACTTTCATCTTTCCAGATTCAAATACTTGTCAGACGCTAGCAAATTCGTTAGAAACTAGAACACTAGAAACACTCGAACGTTGGAAAGGAAAATGATTCAAGTTGTTCCACCAAAAGTTTAAAATGACTTTCTCTCCTCTGTATTTTCCGCAGCCCTTGTTCCGTAATTAAATCAAAAGGCAACTCCCACTTTGTGCCGTTTTTGGTCCCAACAAAAGGGACTCTGATTAGGTGGAATCGTAAAGAAAAACTTTTTATTTTGCAAAAAATTTCCAAAGGTGTAAATTTTTAAGAGGTTTCTCTTGATTCGTCTTTGTTCTAAAAAATGCGACACCGTAACTCAAAACTACAAGTTTCGTAGCGTCTCTAATGTCAAAGTTCAATTTCCTGAATCCCATTGGAGTGCCTCCCTTCAAAGCTAAAAGCGAAGCACTTGCCTCCTGTGTGCGTATCTAATTGTAACTTTCAATTTTGGGCTGATGATTCCAGCGGCGCAGGAAGCGGAAGGGTCGTAAATAAAGTGGGCGCTAGGTACTTTTGTGTTAGCATTTCGGAATTTCCAAATGAAATCTTTCTCGACCATTATGCACATTTAAACTGAAGTTTACGTTTCCATTTATTTACGGTTCTCCAGCAGGATCCGTAAATGTGGCGGGGTAAGTGCTCAGGCACGAACTGTACAGAGCGGATCCACCTTTCAACAACGGCTCTTTTAAAAACGATTTCTCCCTCGCCAGTTGGGGACGTGGCCAAGGGCCCCACGCTCCAGGAGCGGGGCCCTTTTCTTTGCTGCTCAAAATTCAACGCCACGGTTTCGTCAGGGCATTAAGCCTCCACGGTCTCCACCAAAAACTTTTATAAGTAGGCCTTGAGCCTAATGTAAACCTCGGGGGCTCTCCTCCAGGCCTCTCCAGAACGGAAGAGCTTGTAAACAAGGGGGAAATGGAGGGCTGGACAGCAAGTGTGGCCCATTATAAGATTCATTCCATAACATTTAATTTCCTCCGTGGCCGTGGCCAGATTGAATGCAACTTTAGATCTGTAGAAATACTTTGTGTACTCAGGGAGACTCTGTGCTGGAATATCGCTGGAGTGTATTTCACTAAAAGTTTCTTGTTTGTTCAGACTACTAGACTCTCGAAGTTTGCCTAAAGAAAGTTGGGATGATTACATTGGTCATGGACGGAGGTCCTTAGGATTAGGACGCTTTCAACAAATTCAAACTGTCCTCTCCAGCCACTCCTGGAAATCTCCAGCAATTTGGAACTGCGAGAGACTGAAATACAGCCCTAAGCTTTCACAATTATTCCCCCAGCTAAGGAAAATTAAAACTTTTTGAACGGAGGGAGTGCAAATGGTGCAAGTCGAATTTCGCTAATGAAACACATTTTGGAGAGAAATAAAGTTTCCAGCGAAGGCCTTACGTTTTCTGAAAGTAAGTTCGTTACAAACGAGTAAAGTAACCGGGTCCAACTATGAAAAAACGCACTGAACTTCTGTTTTCCCGAAAGTACATCGGCACGCAAGTATTAATTTCCAACACCTACGAACTATTTTTATTGGCCCATGCTTCGGAAATGGGAGAAAGATATCTGGGAACGAGCGCGTGCCTCAAAGTGAAAAATAAAACGAAATGGACGGCCACTTTAAACGTAACCTTTCATTTCTCACGTCAAAAATGAATCAGTCTTTTTCCTACATTCGGGAACTAGCAGGAGTTAATGCAAATTCCTGATTGACCGACTGAAATGACCCAGATAAAAATATTGCAATGACCAACAACGTCCAGAAATTACACGATTTGAGACATTGACACAATTTGTTTCTTGGCGACGGAAAAAGTGGGTCTAAAAAGGAGGAGAAGAGAAAGCTGGAGAAAGTAGTCCAGTTACTCTTTTCTCCAGCGCTTATTTTGCTTTGCCGCCTTTCCTAGGTCAATGGCCTTTTTTTAAATTTCCCGCTCCACAGAAGTGCCTAGAGTCTGTTTGTACCCTTTAGAAAAATCAGTGAATTAAAAAAAAATGTAGTGGAGTCGTGAGGAGGCACTCTATGGTCGTGCTCAGGTGTGAAAGCTTCTTGATGATGAAGTGTTCTCACGCATAACTAAATCCAGTCACTCTGTTCCTGCTTCTGGAAGCAATGAAGCAAGAAGGTAAACTTCATGCTTCTCTCACGACTTGACTGCTACGCCTGATCGCTGTTTTTCAAAAAATCCCGGCTAACCTTCTTTTACGCCTTTTTTCCACTATGTAACTGGGTAATATAACTGAAGGATCGCAGCTTCTTAAGGTGGGGGTCTAGCCCCATTTCAAAATTATTTGCACACAGTTAAACCCGGAGTATCACCGCGGCGGTGTGTGAAACAGCCATTTGTAGTCAACATATGCTTTTTACAAAGGACGTCTTCTGGAAGCAATGAAGCAAGAAGGTAAACTTCATGCTTCTCTCACGACTTGACTGCTACGCCTGATCGCTGTTTTTCAAAAAATCCCGGCTAACCTTCTTTTACGCCTTTTTTTCCACTATGTAACTGGGTGATATAACTGAAGGATCGCAGCTTCTTAAGGTGGGGGTCTCGCCCCATTTCAAAATTATTTGCACACAGTTAAACCCGGAGTATCACCGCGGCGGTGTGTGAAACAGCCATTTGTAGTCAACATATGCTTTTTACAAAGGACGCTGAGTGTCATCATAAGCGTTCAGCGTCTTCAGCCCTGAGCCTGAAAACATTCGCATTCAGTTGAATGAAGCAGTGTCAAACTAGAAGGTCTCCTAAGGGCTTTATACCATAAAAACCTGTCGCAGCGTCTCCCGTCCTTAACTTTTGTGTTTCTTTCGACTCGTTTACATTCCAGGAAAAACAGAAAAAAAATCCTGGTTTTTGTGTACAAAGCATTGGGAAATTTTTGTATTCCGGTTGTGACTTCCAGCCACTTCTTGTACACGTTAAGGCTAACGAAGATGACTTTTTGGCAAAAAGTCTCTGTAGAAGTGTGGTCGAGTGGGTGTTCTGGTGACTTTTTGGCAATGGAGGCTCAGATGTGGCCATGTCCCTTGCAATCAGATAGGAATAATGACCTGTGTCTAATAAAAATGGCCCAAGTCCCTCTTACTCCTGCCATGTGGACAGCGTAGGGTGACCAAAGTCCACTTTTCACTCATTTTTACGATCCCATTACAAATGTCAGTGGAAGGGACCAAAGTGGCCAAGGCATCTCACAAGGGGCCCGGCCCTTAATGGCAACTACGGGACTACTAAACTCCTTTGACTTCTCATGATTTTTACTGCAAACAAGATTTCTTAGGAATATATAAATTTCACTACACCGCACCGTGTAGCCATGCTTTCATACCCACTTTCAGGGAAATTGAACTTAAACCTTCCCTCCTCCATTTAATAAGAAAATGGCCCTTCACTTTCCCTATTTTATAAGCAGCGAACTGGGAAATAAAGGGGAGAAAACGGTTTTTTTTTTCGAAACTAAGCTTCCGAAAAATAGATTCCAGCACGAGGTACTTTTAAAAGCTCTGTGGGTCCTTAGCCCTGCTAGAGTCTTGCGCCACTTATTGGCGACAAGTCGTAAGATACGAGGTACTTTTAAAAGCTCTGTGGGTCCTTAGCCCTGCTAGAGTCTTGCTCCACTTATTGGCGACAAGTCGTAAGACCAAAATGAAACCTAAAGAGCTTCCCCTAACTTCAATCTTGGTAATCCAAAACGTTTCGCCCATTGTTCTCAAGCCTACATAAGAGGATGGCACCCTCCATATTAAGAAGGACAATAAAGATTAGTGGACTATATTTTACACACGCAATAATGAAAAGTACTGGGCGGAGCGCAATCTTCCCCAAAACTTGGTCATATTGCCCAAAAATCCAATCATTTCTCTGCTTAAGTTATTGGTTCCCATGTTTTTAATTAAGGGGAAATAAATTGGAGTGTTTTGAAGTGCTTTTGAATAATGTCATTAGACAATTCCAGTAATTAGCTTTCTCCTCTTCAAAGTAAGATAACAGTGCGTTATGCTTTCTTTTTTAGTAGTCCAAAAAGCTACCTTAATTATTGATTTCCAATTTTTGCTACCTTTCTCTTATGGGTGAAAGGAGGATTCCCATTATGAATGTGAACATATGAGAAAAAGAAGCGTAAAGCGTAAGGGACTGTGGAAGATTGAAAGATAGGAAAATCCTCGTAAATTAGCCTCGTAGAATTGGGTGGAGTAGATTCATTTTGTATGGAAAACTATTTAGGACAAGCATCAATCCTGGAGCATAAAAGTTTGGTATATCCTGGAAAAGTAGTTTGATTGGGTGTGTGCCTTAATTTAAATAGTGGATTTGTCGTTTTGGTAAAACTAGATTTGAAATGGGAGGAATTAGCCGAAGTAAGAGAATGATGATAATAAAAGACAATCGTCAAATAAATGAATGAAGGCAGGGACAAAGACTAAAAACGCTTTTTTTTACCTGGATATTTTGAATGAGCTGCTGACATGCAATTGGTGGAACTTCCTTTCCAATTGATACGACAATGTCTTCGTAGCCACCGTTCGAATTGACTCGAACTGAAACCGTTGGCGGAAAAGTGCCGACGACTGCGAGAAAAGTGACGGCGGCGGCGATCCACATTCCTCGAAACCTGACACCTCCACCGTTTTTATTGACATGGACAAATTGTTGGCTGGAATTAGTCGGAAGTTGACTTTGCCTCTTATCCATTATGTCACTCTTAATCCCCATCATCTCTGTCATGCCCAAAGTTAGTTTGAATAGAAACAGTTCCAGAGTTAGTTGTCTATTCCAAAAGTCCGTAATTCTTGACTTGGCTCTAGGAATTATCTTCGTCAACTTTCCCTAATGGTGAAAGTTCGATACACTAATCTTCTAACACTAAGTATCCACTTTTATGGCCCTTCTTTTTTCTCCGGGAGGTAAAATGTGTGAAAAAAGAGCGCTGCTGGTGTGAAAGTATTCCGTTCAGTAAATTTCTCCGATTTGTTTTTTTCCTGACTTTTATTGTTGCCTTTCCACTAATGAAATTAATGGACTCTTCGTCTTTTGTTGCTATTTTCGGTAATCGGATAGCTGGGAACGGGCTCAAGTTTTGCCGACAGTTGGTTTGTTTGCGTAGAACAGGAAATTGTTTTCCTTGTGCGTTTTAGCCTCTCCAGCAGGGTTTGATTCTGTCGTTAGTTAAATGGTCAGGAGAAAGTTAGTTAGACATTGAGAAAGTGTTTTGANGTTTTAGCCTCTCCAGCAGGGTTTGATTCTGTCGTTAGTTAAATGGTCAGGAGAAAGTTAGTTAGACATTGAGAAAGTGTTTTGATGAAAATGGGCACTAATGGCAGAAAGGGATAAAACGAACTTGCTCCCTCTTACAAATTTCTATTGTCTTTTCTGCTAGATTCCAGCCACTCGGAAGCTTCTAGCCCTTATTTAGTCTAAGTGTCTAGAGTAATTTGGGTCTGTCAAAGAGTCAGAGCAAGACATTCATTGGAAACAGAACAACCGCAAGTCCTTTGCCAAAAAGTTACGGAAAAAGCCGTTCCGGAATTCTTAACAAAAATTGTTGAAATTTAACCTGGAATTGGCAGGCGGAGGCTCTCCAGGATTGGTGGATCTGGAGAAAGCGAAGCAGTGGGAACTTTGTTGTTACTTTCACTAAGTGGCTGTTCCTGGAGAAAGATGAGCTTTAGGAAGCGGCGTTTGTCGAAAGTCAAAAAAGTTTTTCTCTTCTGTCAAAGAGTCAGAGCAAGACATTCATTGGAAACAGAACAACCGCAAGTCCTTTGCCAAAAAGTTACGGAAAAAGCCGTTCCGGAATTCTTAACAAAAATTGTTGAAAAACCTGGAATTGGCAGGCGGGATCTCCAGGATTGGTGGATCTGGAGAAAACGAGGCGGTGGGAACTTTGTTGTTACTTTCACTAAGTGGCTGTTCCTGGAGAAAGATGAGCTTTAGGAAGCGGCGTTTGTCGAAAGTCAAAAAAGTTTTTCTCCAGTCGACAAACTTATCTTTCGATCATCGACAAAACCTCCTCCGTTCGTTAATTCAATTCTACAAACTTGCCGATTGAAGCTTGCTCCTTTTAGGGGATTGGTTGATTTGAAAATGCCGGGCTACACTTCTATTGTTCTATTCATTTGGCACCTTATTAATCACTTTATTTTGCCCGTTGATTCAATTCCAGTAGTTTTCAAAAACCTTTTGTTTCTCCTTACGAGAGGCAGTGGAGGCTCATCATTTGAATTCCAGGATTTCCAGGAGAGCTGTGCGAATGAGATAAAGTCCTTTAGCGCTTCTTCAAATTAAAGCTTTAGGTTTGGAGGATTGCGCGGCGGTTTTCAGTGCCTCTAGCTGCTTTTGTTTTCAGTGCGTTACCGGCTACAGTGTCCTTTAGCTTTGGCTTTTGGGATGAAGATAAATCTTTCACTTTCTGGGATAGCACTGGAATCGCTGAATTCGGGTCGCTTCAAAATTCTAAAGGGCCCTTTCACTCCAGTTAATGGAAACTTGCCCTTAATCTCCCCTCTTTTGAATTCACGCCTTTGTTTTTATCACCTGAAGAGGACTTTTCACCTATAAAAAACGCTCGGGAGTTCATTCCTACTGTTTCTGCAGTTGATGGACCACTTGATTTGAAGAAATGATGGGATTTTGCCTTCACTTTTTCTCGATTATGATCTTGATACAAATTTTAAAGACTAATGAGACGTGGACTAATGATTCTTTTTTTAGACTCCTGCCTCAGGGCTAATCACGTTCCCACGTTCAGAGTAATTTTTTACACTGATAAATTAGAAAAAAAAAGTTTTTTTTCTTTTGTCTTTCTCTGCTTGAGAACACGCCTGGAGGAAGATGCACTAATTTCAAATCAGAGTCGATTAATTGATGAATTTTCTACTGAATTGTCGACTGCGCTTCTGGCGGTAATGTTCAAATGTTCTAAATGTTGCTATTGTCACTTGAGTAATAATGGCCTCAGCGAACGACTTACTCCCTTCCACGTCAAGCCTCAACTGAGCAGCTAGGCTTCATGGAAAGAGATTTTACAGGGCATGAAGAGCATGGAGCCTACAGGGCCTTTGCTAAAGCTTGAACGGGAATTTTTCCCTGGTTCAAACGTAGGCAGAATTTTCAACAGCAATTGACGTCTAATTTAAAAATAGATAAAATAAATCATTTTTCAAAAATATCGCTGAAATCTATAAAATATTGCTAAAAACTTAATGATCCTATCGCTAAAACAAATTATTCTATTTGTGTATTTTAAACGGTCTTTTCATATTTATTTTTTAGAATTCAATACTTGATGCTCGATGCTCAGTAC
The DNA here is from genome assembly GCA_021029175.1 of Bilobella aurantiaca. Classification (NCBI taxonomy): domain Eukaryota; kingdom Metazoa; phylum Arthropoda; class Collembola; order Poduromorpha; family Neanuridae; genus Bilobella; species Bilobella aurantiaca. The sequence goes on along the minus strand of VYYI01002499.1, from coordinate 3,534 downwards.
TTCCACTCATCCACTTCCAAACATATTCAACCTGTTATTACCATTTACAGGCTTACCATTACTACAGCAGTCCCTAATTTAAACCATTCATTTTAAAACCAAGTGTTTTACACTACGTAACCAAACTAATGAAGAAGATTCAAAGACAAGCTAACGGGAACAGAGCTTATACGCAAACACATTTTTTTCGCTAAAGAAATACAAATCAAATACACATTTCGGACTAATAAGTTAATTGTGAATAATTAGTGACCTTGATAAGTGTTTTATTTTTTTAGTACTTTGATTCAGTTTGCGGAGTTTCAGTTCCCAATTGCCCAATTGTATATATCCCTTCCCTGGTTCCCTCCAATCCGTCCTTAAGCCTACCTTAATTTACCAATTTCTAACAATTGAGAGTTAACATACCATATTTAAAACTACTAGATTCAAGAGAAGTATCACAAACAGTTGTGTCATGTCATGTATTATGCTTCCTAAAAGCTAAATATTAAGCGTAAATCAGCCTATTTGTGTATATCAATATCAATCCCTTCTAGTGCTTTTCATCCTCGTTTCTAATTTTAACTAAGAAAATTTTATATTGATTATATCGATTTGATATTAATGCCAGTAACATTGATTAGTAACAATAATCATAATTAATATTTTTACATTTACTATTTCCTGCCTTTTTCAAATTCTCTTTTCGGTTTTTCATATAATTTTTTAAAGAGAATTATGGTATTCTTTTTTCAAAAGATCTAGGATGATTTCTAACTAATTTTTATCTATTATTCGAGAAATTTTTCACTTTTCAAAAAAAAAAACAGTTTTATTATAACTTTTGTACATTTTGATGTTATAATTTTAGTAGCCATAATTTAGATAATTCATATTTATTTATTCAAGGTTAAGGGTAAAAAGTATTCAGCCCACTGTCGTCGAAGTTCTCACTTTTGCTTATCACCATTGTTACTTTCTTAACTGTTAACTCCACCTGTGACATAATAATTTGAATTTGATAATTACTCCCTACCTCATTCATCTTTTGAATTTGAGTTCAATGTAGAGAGTTCTTATTTGAATTTTTTGAAAGAAGCCATTGAGGTGGTCCCAAATATTTGCTCAAAGGACCCATCATTTGTCTCTCCTTGGGCGACACTGGCTTCTGCCGCAGAGGCTTCCAAGATGGAGTGGATTCGAGGTGGGAATAAATTATGAAATTGTCAACACTCATGCTACGATAACAGTCCTCCTCCTTCAATTCAATTGCTTTGTTCCACTTGGGCCCTTATGCAGGGCCCCGTCCAAGTCCCCATTACCACCGACATGAATTCTTAATAACATTCCAATTCCAACAAAACGCGGAACGCTCCTACCGGAAAAAGGAATAGAAGTGCTTGGCATTTCGTTTTGTAATTGGACGCTCACCAATTTGAACAAAAGGGATTCGAACGAAGGTTTTCGTGTAAAACCTTTACTTGTTTCCGTACTGAGAGCCCTATTCCCAGTAGGTTCAGTACAGGGTGTTTACACATTTTGCCAAAATTCATTTGGGATACTCAACATTTTGAATACAAGTGAATACAAGTAGTTGGGAGACACAAGGCGTAAGGCGGTGACAAGGGAATCAATATTGAAACAATTGTTCACTGCGGAGATCAGTCAATAAGTTACATCTGCTCAATGTCAGTATCTCAGATCAATGACGCAAAAGTCAATGATTCAGTAACTTCCCATGCATTTCAAAAAACATCTCTTAAATGTGTACAACATAAATTCCGTACAGGCAGCTTTACCAAATGTTTTTTTAAAGAAAGATATTTGCGAGTGAAATCAATTTTCAATCGATTGGATTTTTAGGTTTACTTCGTAAGATAATTCAAAATTGCACAAAATATTTGAATGTACGCTCTATAATATAAATTCAATGACAATGATGCTGTGAAATTATGTTCTCAGCAGTGCTCAGCACCTGTATTCTGTAAGAAAATAAAGTAGTTAAATCTGAAACTCTGAATCATGTCGAAGTCAAGGAATGTTACTTTATACTCACTCCTGTAAAAATAAACTAGGTTTCAATTTACGATGTGAAACAATCATAGTTCAAACATAAAAATCATGCTTTGCTGAATCTGTTAAGTCTCTAGAGAGCATCTGTAAATAAAACTTATACACAAAACAGGTTTTTTAAATTTAGAAATTGTAAAATTAAAATTAAGTATGCTTAAACCATTTCTAGACTTGGATTGTATTTTGCGAATGGAGTAACTATGTTAATTTTTTTTTTCCAAAAGATCAAAATGGGAAATCGGCAAATTTTATAGCAAGATGCGTTTTCTAGAATAATAGAAACATTTTCAAAAGCACTTCTTGAGGTCTCTTCTGATCCATATTGTACTAATGCTTATTTTTTTTATCTTTTAATGAATGCTTCTTAAACAACGAGGATGACATGCTTATTCCTGAGTTTTCGTTTTCATTTCATCTTTCTTTTGACTTCATCATCCACTCTCCGACATCCATTAAACTAAAAACTAAAGAGACTTTTGAGCCCCTCTGGAAAGGTGGAACAGCGTCCGAATTTTTTTCATCTTTGAATTTTCTTCTACATCAGTAGATCTTCACATCAGATTTAAAACCCATTTTCCTTTTAGAAGCTTTCCAGTTCTGTGTAGTTCTGGTTCCGAAGGGCAAGGATTAGGGCCCTTTCCCAGGGCCTGGATTTGTGGCCAAAAAGCCCTTTACTTTCACCCTTTCACTTTCTCTTCACTATTTAGCTACAACGCAGTTTTTAGTGAAAACCGGATTGCGGTTTTTAGAATTAATTAACCTTCTTTCTCCGACCTTACGAGACCTAAAACTAATGTCATTGGCTTATATTACTTGACAATGTAGTGTCCTACCTAATTCCAGGACCACTCCGCTTATATCCCGAACACTGAACATGCGTGATGCGACTTTCAATCTGCTAAATTAGGAGCAGATTATTCCGAATTCTACACTTTGAATTAAATTTGGGCTGGACATCAGTTACAAGCCAAAAGCGGAAATTAACAACTGCGCTTGTAAGTAAACTCAAAACCAAAATAATCTTTGAGTTTACACACGTAACAATAAAACCCACCACATTTAGATGTCATTGAAATTTACGTTCCGAAGCAAAAACAAATCGATGTAAAGGCCTTGAAGTAAAAGTTTTGTTTTAAAATAGCAGTACATAGTATGAATTGACGACTTAATTTAATTTATACGTAATAGTATAACTTCACTTGCATCAAGTAAATACATGAATAAAAACTAAATCTAAATAGGGTAAGTAGCATTTAAGATTATGTGATACTTTAAGGAATCCAGTAGGTAAATGCTAATTCTTTATAGAAAAATTCAAGTTTCGCTTTCGCACCAGGACGAGAAGTTGATGAGACTAGGCATGATTTAAAATTGGCCTAATTTCATGCGCTAAAAGGCCTGGAATTTTCATGATGTGTTTTGATCAATGTGTCCCGCCTCCTATTGTTCCTATCTCTTCTTTTAAAATAAGGATTTGAA
>VYYI01002498.1:0-14691 GCA_021029175.1 Bilobella aurantiaca | reverse complement strand
CCTGACCCATTCCGCGCAGTGTGATGACCATGTAACTGACCCTCAAAACCGAAAAATCAGCGTTTTCGAGGTCTTATTTGTCACCTTTATTTGCATTAGTTCAATACGCTACTTGGTTACGTGCGTTTGCAACGGTTTATTTAACTTTTAACTAAAAATATAATAACGACATAAGACATAACTGATGCATTTGGTAGCAACCCTAACAAAACACTGGTTTTCCATTTAGACGAAAGGGGTGGATTAAGGATGAGGCACGATCAGTTTTTGAGTTCACAGCAGTGCTCGTGCAACTTGACAATGATGAGCTGCGTAACTTTGTTTGGAATGAAGAAACAATTATTGTAGCAGAAGACAGTACTGAGCTGGAAGTGTTCCCAACGCCAGGAAACTCTGTCGAATATGATGCTCTTACTAAAGGAAAGGAAACACCGTTTTCACGAAAACTGAGTGTTGCTGCCTTTAAATTATTTACACCCGAAATCCCATTGTCCGAAGCTGTACAACTCTGATACTCATGTGTTTACTACGCACGCCATTTTGTTTAAGCAAACAAAAATAAACACACGATAACACGCGGCAAAATTTCTCCATTCATTTTTATTAAATGCATTGCTACGTGTAGCTGGTGGTATGATTTAAGTACTTTTTAATGAAGAGCGACATTTATCCAAGGTAAGGAATATATTGTGATTCGCACTTCTAATAAACCGTTGCAAACGCATGTAACGTAGGTAGCGTATTGAACTAATGCCAATAAACTCGACATATAAGACCCCGCAAACGCCGACTTTTCGGTTTTGAGGGTCATCACACTGCTCGGAATGGGTGAGGACTCAGCTGGATCATTGGTACCAGCACATCTGTTCATTTTATGCAAAAATTTTCAAAAACCCGAGAAATCCAAATATTCGATTTTGGGGGTAGAGGGTCAGCGGTCGCCTGGGTCATTGGTACCTTTTAATTCCTGTTAGTGCATGCTACATTAAACGGTAGACATTAAACAAAAGTGAGCACCATCGTTTCATTAAAAAGAAAACATCTTCTTTATTTTTAAATATGTTTAATTTGAACGTACACGTTTAAAATATTCAAAAGTATATGCAAATAAAAATACAACTCCACTTATGAGACATATGCATTGATGCAACTCCAAAACTGCGCCCATCTGCTTAAGTGACAACGGCACTTCTAATTGGTCCACACTGTTGAAAGCCACTTTCTTAAGTTTCTTGTATATTGGACTTGATTTGTGATGTGTTGCCATCCAACTCGCACCTTGTTTTCGCTGAAATTCTGTAAAGTCCTGGATCCACTTTTGTATAAGTCCGGTATCGTGATAAGCACCGATTATATAATTAAATGCTTCTAGATATGGTGAATCGCGCTGAAGGCCAAACCCAGTAATCGAACGATAAATAGATATTGACGGTTTAAATAATACAGGTTTTCGATACGAAGTCCTCAATGTTAAATTTTTTGCAATAAATTTGTTACCAAAGATATCCAGTGCAATACACGCTGTGTGCTTATTTTGGAACGCTTCCGTAAAGCAATTATTCAGGCTCGCTTCATTGAGTCGGCTCTTAAGTGCCCTAATTACCGGTAGCCTACTGGTGCGAAAGAAGTTATATGCACCAGATCTAATGTGATGAAAATTTAATTTGTAGAAACCTGCCTGCGCCAACTCCTCTACAGTTTTTGGAATTATGTTACTAAATTGTGGTAGCGAAAGTGATGCAACTAGCTCTGTTTTGTATCCAGTTGAAATCACTATAACAAAAAGATAGCCAAAGTGATGTAATGAAGCTTGTTTGCCACTTGGCCGATTTGCGTGATTTTTGGCATACATCAACCAAAATGGACCATACCAGTAGAAGCGTATACTGAAATCTTAACTTTTTGTTGTAGGTAGTATGTAGCACAATGGAAAGTAATAAAAATGTGGTGAATATGAGTATCCAAACATTGTATTGGAAGGAACCAACAAGTGCCGCTGCGCTTTGCCTAGAATTATTATCGGCATAAGCAGTCCAATAGGATAGATGAATATGGAAAATGAATCGAGTCATAGCGACAACACTATGGCGCTCGAGGATGTGACCCAATGTAGAGAGGTCAGCGGTTTTGGTGGCCAACAGGCCCATGGCTCCTGTCCAACTTCCATTTTGAAGCTGGATACCAAGTCCATTAGGGGTAAGGGTCACGTGATAAGTAAAATTGAGAGTATTGCCGGCGTTTTTAAGTATGTCAATGGTAAGGCCGTGAAATTGTTGACCCGTTTTGGAGGGTTGTGCAATCGTAACGGGAGGTAAGTAAGGTGGTGTAGCCACAATTAGGTGTTTGCCATTTAATACTTTAAAAAAATTTCGATCGCACCTTACACTAGTAGTAGAGCATGATATTACTATTGCAAGAAAATGAAATGCAATGCTTGGAAGTTGTAAACAAATCATTATTTACGTTACACTACTATTACGCAACCAAGATTGGACCACAAATAGCTTAGGTTAAATGTAATGTGACTAAACGAAACTACACTAAAAGTGTTATAGACACTTATTTGGTAGTAAAATGTTATAATGTTAGACTCAATTTACTACGTTAAGAAATGATGAGTAATAATTTAAAAACTGTTATGTGGTAACTATGTAACATACTAAAACAGTAAAACGTTCTGATTACTTTATGATATTACTTCCATCTGCTACTGAAGTGCAAATTAAACTAGTTTTTCAACTAGGTTTTAATTGCGAACCTTATAAATTAGTTAGTACTACCCGACTTTGATTAATCGTTACTAAACGAAACTGGTTATACACGTTGAAAGGGTTGACAGGTTTCGACTTGAGTTTTAGGCGATATTGATTAAATCAGCAGAGAATGACAAATCGTATGCTATTGGTTTATTGTAAAATCACGAGTCCCTATAATACTATAAAATTGACAAGGGTAAATTACCTACCAAAAATAGCTTTTACAAGTTTTTACATTTTGCGCTTGATTGATTGTTCGAGAGCTATTGATCCGGATTTTACGTCGTGTATTGTCGTTTAAAACGAGAGTAGTCATATTTTCATCTAATACAACTTTGAAAAGTGATTAAAGCAGGCTTCTATAGAGTTACAGACGACATAAACAACTTGTTTATGAAAAAAATTATGTGCAGAGTATCTCAAAAGGGTGAATGTACGGTGAGATTTTTATTGATTGAATACCATTCAGCGCCCCGGGCAAAACGCTAAGGGACTACTTCAAAAAGGGGGACTTGTGCATCCTAATATTTTTGGCGCAAATAAAAATAAAGTTGTACAATATTTAATTCACATTTCACACTTATTCAAACGAATATAACTTCAATTAAACTTTTGTAGTTCTGTTTGATATTTAGTTAATTAATTAACGCAATCGTATATTGGTCTGGATTCTAGTTATCATCAACTTATAAGGTAAGTAAGCCGGTGTCTAACGTGAACAAAACACCTTGAACTTAACTAACAATCATTACGCTGTGGCCAAAATACGATTGGTTTAATTAATTGTCAAACTGAACTTCAAAAGTTTAATTTTCTTTTAATTGAGATGTGAATTGTTTATTTACAAGTTTAATTTTGATTTGCACCAAGATTTCGCGCGCTCACAACTCCCAATTTTTCTCTTACAATCCCGGTAGGGACGCTGAGTAGAGCTCAATCAATAACAATGTCACTGTATAAGGCTTCATAGAAGTTTGCAGCTTTGTACTTATACGGGCCTGTTACATAATAAGTTGCTTAACGAGAAGCAATTTTTGTGAAGTACGTGTTGGCGCGTTGCACCAAAATTTAGGAGCAGCTAATCCTACTTCCTTTAAATTATGTACCACATTTTAAATACAAAAGGGGATCATGGCAAAACTTTGAACTAATCACCGTGGACAAGCCTCACGTTCAAATTCATCTATCTGATCATAAGAAGGAAGAACTAAATTCAAATAATAGGCGTGTTAACCATGAGATTATTTTTTCTCAGTATGTTACAGCATTTCTCAAAATTTGAAAACAAAGAAAATTGTTTATTCTGATACAGAATAGGTCTCTGTAAATAACAACCAAGCCGACTTAGGCTCCATTCGCAATCGTTTTCTCTGTTGTCTCAATTTAGCGTCTTCGTCTTCATCCAAGTCTAAATCACCAAGTTCTGTTTCCATCTCCATCACGTCATTGTTCAATGCATAATTGTCCAACACAACATCATAGGTGCCATATTCTGAAGATACTTCGGTTTTGTCAGTAATGAATTTAAATTGTCCTAATGCCTCGCGATATACCGCTAAACATAATGCCGACTGTCTAACGTAACAAAAGTGATAAAGGTTGAGTAAGATTTCAGTGGTTAATTCCAGTATACTTATTCTAGCTTGTTATTATTTTAGCTTTGGTTTTAAATGTAGTTGCGTATTCGAAACCATGTGAGCTTGTACAGACCAATTTTCATTAATATTTTAATATACAAATATTTTACCTTACATGCCAAACATTAGTTGCGGCTGATCTTTATTTTTGAAAAGTTTTTAGAATTTTTAGAATAATTGTGAGATTAAGCAAGGGAAAAACAACCTATGGTAAATGGGATAGTGTCTGCATAGCCTAAAAAACTTTAACCATTGCAACAAATTCCATTGAAACTTCGGTTCTCTATGTTAAATACTATGGGATTTTTTAAATTTTCAAAATTCTAAAAATTTCAAATGTCTACAACTAAATGACTAATTATAGTGGTAAGCAGCCACTTTTTAACAGGTATACGTTCACTTAGCTACCTTAATATTATACCTACCCCATTTGATAGTAGTGAACAACGAAGCCAGTCACTTTGATTGGGTCACCTGTACTGTTTGTTAGAGTCAATTCCACTTCATCATGTTCATCTAGAGGCTGAAATAATTGTGGGTTGATTAGCTTAGCTGCATTTCGAAATAAGGTCATTAGAATTGTAGACATTGGCAGTAATGGTGTATAAAAGATAATTTTTACCAAACTATCTTCCGTAGGAGAAAATAGTAATATAGAAGTGTATTTTGAGTATAGCGTAATCTCTGCCAATTCAAATGCGTCTCCAACTTGGTACTCTTGACACGAAGCTGCATAGATATAGTTTTCGTAGTTGGTTGTGTTTACACCTATTTTTTTGAAACTCCTGTATAGAGCGAGTTTGGATACGATTGGCCCATTCAGTATTTTATTTCTTTGGGTAAAACGCGCAAGAAGATATTGGGAATAATTGTGGTACTTGACTGTAATGGCAGCGAATTCGTAGGCGTTGTAATAAAATAAATGCGTAATGCCCTCGCCTCTCTTTTCACCAACGTTGAAACATTTCAAGGCAGCAAAGTCCTGTAGATTCAGGTTTTGAAATGTACAGATTTAATGTAAAAACTGTATTAGTATTTTTTCCAAATTAATATTAAAAAAAAAACTTTTAAAAAAAATTGAGAAATTACCATCTGGGAAGACAGTGATAGAGAGCCCAGGAGTATGATGACAACAGAGCAAATAGCAAAATGCATTTTGAATGTTTTGAATTACAATATGTTCTTATGATAAAATTTAGGCTTGAAATGTTTGGTTTTATACTACAGATCAATACGAGATACGTAACACAAAAGGCTGAGGCAAAACTATGGCATTTACTTTTTCAAGTCTTTGCATTTACACCAAAATTGTCACAATAAAAGTTTTATAGCAGCAATATAATGAAACTATTGTACTTTTGTAAATAATAACTTAAATTATGCATAACACAATAACAGCCCCCCCTCTATTTTAAGTTAAAGTTCTTGATCCCGGTTAAAATTTCCAATATATGTCTATGATTATTTTTTTATCATGAAAATGAAAATTTAGTTTTAGAAAAATTTAAAACGAATTTATATAAGTTTGAGAGACATATTCTTAGGAACCAATGTATTACTGGAATAATAAATACATCTATTAAATTTAAACTGATTTGTTATATTTGATGTTACTTGTCAATATTTTTTTTAATTGTCCAGTAACTTTGGTTGTTTACATAGTTATTAGCTTGGCAAAAATTTTGCCAACTCAAAGTACAAATTGTTCATAAGTCGAAGGAATCTTTTATAATAACTTAAACCTCACTTTATAAATTCCATGTGTTTTGTGAAAGTTGTTTACACATCCAAAATTATACATGCACAGCCGCTACTCCCAAGAGGCTACATGCTTGTTTTGTACGTTTCACTCAATTTTCTGTGCGATAGCGATATACACACTATCGTCTCTTTGCCATTGTTTTTTTTCAGTGTGTAGTCGTAAAAAGCATGCTGAGCGGGTCAGTACATAATTATAAATAATAATAACAATAATTTAAAACTGGCATATTCTTGAGGATTTCGGTGTACATTTTCCTGAATGTGGAGACAAGTTAATTCTTATGTATTAGGGTTTCTGTATAAAAAAAAAAGAAAAAAAAATGCATTTCATAACCAATTTACAGAATTTTAGACTAGTCTGCAACGCGCAGAAATGTTTTATAACGTTGCACAATTTCTTCATGTAACTCACATTGGAACAATTTCTACTTCTACAAATTCAAGGCCACTAAATTTTATCACGTAACTTTCAAATAGATCCATATGTAGCTAGCTACTGCATCTGAGTTTGAAGTTTTGAAAACTCAATTGCATTAACAAAATTTGAATTGTTTTAAAATAAGCGGGGCACGGTTGCCGGAGGTTAAGTTAATAAATTTTAATAAATTACCGATTAGGTTTCCCAATGGCCTTGAGGTAATGCTAAAGACTACCCTCATTTGCATAGAGCCGCCTGCGCGTATTAGGGGGAAACTAAGTCCGTACCTCACGTCTGGTTGGTGTCCTCGGTCTTTGTGCTTTAGGCCGGTAAAACAGCGGAGGGTACTCCTGCCACAAACATTTGCTGTTCTACCCTTTATCTATCTTCATTGTTTCCCGAAGCCTGAGAATAACAGACGTTTTTACAAATCTCTCAAATTAAATTAACCATCTTTAACAGATGATTAATTAACTATTAATTAATTTATTGGTTCAAAATCGTTTCGCCATTAGTTATGATTAACAATTCGTAATAATTTACTCTTGGAAATTGCGTCTGACATGTAAAAAAAGGTTCTTAGGAATGATACAACTAACTATAACCTTTAAACTGCTCAGCACGATTCCCATTCAGCTAATTGTGATTACAATTTTTGATAATTAACTTTTGGAAATTGAGTTTGACATGTAAATGGGAATCCTTATGTACGCTAAAGCCAGCGATAACCTTTAAATTGTTCGAAAAGATTCCCGATTAGTTAGTTGTGATTAAAACTTGTAATAATTAACTTTTGGAAATTAAGTTTGACACATAAATGTTGGCTCTTCTAGTTACGTAAATGGTGGTAAGTCAAAGCTAACTAACCATTTAATTGCTCAAAACTATTAGATGATTGTGTCTACAACTAGTAATAATTAACATTTTGAAATTGAGTTCGACGTGAGTTCGACATTTAAATGGGGGTTTTTAGATACGCTAAAGCTAGCTATATTCTTTAACTTGCTCAAAAAGATTCCCAATTAGTTAATTGTGATTAACATTTAGTAATAATTTCTTTTTGGAAATAAATAGTTTGACATGGAATTATGAGGTCTTAAGTATGCAGAAGCTAACTTTGACCCTTAAAATGCTAAAAAATAATTCCCACTTAGTTAATTATGATTAATGATTAGTAAAAATTTACTTTTCGCATGGGTTTTTAAGTGCTAAATTTAATTTCCAAATAGTTAAGAACAATCCCCATTCTAATAATAATTATTAATAATAATAATTGTAATTAATAGTAATAAGAACTCTACTAATCGAAAGGGTTTTACATGAAATCGTTGGTTCCTATGCACGGTGCAGAAAGCAGAAAGCAAACCTAAAATGATTCCCAACTAGGTAATTGTGATTAAAACTTTATTTTTTTGCAAATTTGATATATATATATATATATATAGGTTGATTAATAAAATTTAATTAATTAACAATTAATAAGATTTAACAGCCAATTTCTAGCAGATGATTGGGTATGGTCCGCCGAGCTCCGTTTCGTTCCACTGTCGTTTAATTCAAAAACAGTGTTCGCCACCTTTGGTTTTGTTCCGTTTTTGTTTAATTAAAAAACGATAGAATTCGGGAATATTCATTTTTGATTTGTTTTTAAATTTGTAGGTTGCAATTAAAATAAATTGAGATGTGAAAATACTTTTAACGGCGCAGTACAGTCATTAAGTACAACCGCCGTCACTCTGTCATGACACTATACGCATTCTATCATCAATAAAAGTCATGAACTCGGTACTGTAAAATCAGCTCGGCATCGTACATATGTAACTCAAAAATGGTTCGACAAGAGAGTAATATCGCTAAGTACGAGAAAAACGAAGACACTTTCAAAGAATCGAGCAACGGAAGACTGAGAAGAAGTCCTTAGCACTTCAACACTATTTGACTCTTATCTCTTTCTCTTACTACAATACTTTGTGTAAATCCAATACAATACAACAACCCCAACAAAGTTTTTGGAAGAAACAAATTCCCAATTGTCAACCTCTGAAGTGCTTTCTGAGAAATGGTACCAATATTTCTCTAAGCTGTACTAAAATCGATCTATAAATAAACCTGTATTTTCAACTATAGACGAAGCTACTGGGCATGATTCAATACTTGATGCTATTTTCAACCCATTGGTACTTCGCCTATCAAGTCTGAAAAAAGGAGGTCCCAGAGACTGAAAAAACCCCAAACATGTAATATGGAAGCGATATGGAAGCTCATGTAGCCACTCATATTGGAAAATTTGTAGAATCTTCCAGAGCACTGACGACAGTTGTACCACACCCCTTTCTTGGACAAAAGCCATCATTGTACCTAACTACAAAAAAGGGAGTTTGAACCATCCGGCTAATTATCGTCAAATTTCTCTCCCAAGCACAGGCTCAAAAGTATTCACCTCCATACTCTAGAACCGACTTTCCCACTCAATACAAAAGCAAAACAAAATCTCAAAGTTACAAACTGGTTTTCAAGCAGGGAAATCCACAACTAACCACATATTTACCCTTAAACACCTTGATCCAGTACCATTTAAGGCTCGGACAATAACTGTATGCTTGTTTTGTTGACTTAAAGCAATCTTTCAGCTCGCCGAATTACTATTTGCTTTGAAACCCCGTAACCAAATGCCGAGTATTGCCTAAGTTTATGCGCGTCTTCCAGTCAGTTTACTATCATGTAACGGTACATGCCGTGTACCGACACTCCAGGTTATATCTCCCATAAGCAGTGTATACTGGATGCGGTTTTCTCAGCTGTTGCCGCTCTTTTGAGATTCATTGCACAGACGCGGCTCTAGCAAATTCAAACAGTTCCTGCGGTTCTGCAAGGGCAATAATGCATTTGCTTTGAATTCTGTTTTTCGAGTCATGCTATCTCAGGTTCTTGAATCCTGTTTCTCGAGCCCCGCTCTCTCAGGTTAATAAGTATCTGTACCACTTATTGTGATAAAATACTCTTTTTTGTAACCATAACTCTTTCCATTATTACTGTTATTTTACTGAAAACTTTTTGAATTAATGTGACCTCACCGTTATTTTAAACATTTTTATTCGATTTAAATAGTAATCAACTGGACTTATGCTATCTTTAGCTAATTACTCATAGTCTCGTATGTTGATCTAGGCCTTCCTTATATCAATAAAATTCACCATGATCCAATGCAATCCGTTTTAATACTCTTTTGTTTTGGATAAGCCATTATCATACTCAGAACATTGCGTTAGTCTGAGTGTTTTCTTCCTTACTTCACCCGTCAGTACATATCAATTTGCAAGACAGCAAGAATTTCATATTTCGATAACAATTTATAGTTGGCATATTTTCCCAACATTGTTGGCTTATGCCAGAACTTAAAACACACTATCACGTCTGTAGGCTTGAGTCTGTTTTAACTTACCCAATGCAAAATGAGCCACTCATGCGGTAGAAGTACTTTTCTTTAAACTTCCTTTTGCATTCACAAGTATTGTCAAGTTTTCAAAACTCAAATTCAAATTTTTCTGCCAGTTATAATTTGGCAGATAATTCAGCTCGAGAAATTAACCACGGCCTTTAGGACTGTCACCGATGAGAAGGTTTAACATGATTTCACAGGCATTTAAAATTATTTGGTTGTTAGTTGAATGACGAGAGGTTCGACTAGAGGAAGATTAATGTATCTAGATTCGTGCGTTTTTTATAGAGTAACATACTTATGTACTCTCAAACAGAAAGGCTTCTCACTTAAAAACACAAAAAGTAATATACTCTACGTAACTACACAAAATAATAATTATAATCACATTTGAAGGCAGAAATGTTGGTTGCAATAATTCAGCATTTGATATTTATTTGCTACACCAAAATGTTGTGCGTAGGTAATGCTTTAGTATTAGAGACCTACTGCTTCGGAATAGGTCTTATTGGGTGTAAACATTTTGTAGGCTGCTGCACTCAATTGTCTTGAAAATGGTTTCACTTCCATTTGAGGTGGATTTCCTGCTTTTGCTACATTTACATATTCGACACCCGTACCAGGCTTTAGAAAGATTTGTAACACAGTGTTGTCTCCTTCTACAACAATACTTATTTTTTCATTCCAAACAAAATTGCGCAAATCATCTCTCTCCAGTTGAACAAGCACTGCTGTAAACTCGTAGCCCGTTCCTGCCTGTTGGACATACTTTCTATTTGGTCTAAAATATGTGAAAGCTTGGTTAACACAAGTAAAATGGTAATTGGTTATAAATATTTCATGTAGGTATGTGAATACGAAGTTACAACGAATAATCTTCAAACCAGTAGGTTGTAGATACATTCAATTCTTAAGCCTGCATCTTTAGACTTACTTTCTTGCAATCAATTTTTTTTTACAAATTCATATTGATTTAGAAGTGACTCACGATATAGTTGTTCTTGCTAGTGCCGAAACGCCGTCTACAGTGAGTTTCTTTTCAAGATTTGAAAACTCAACTCTCAGAAAACTTGGCAACTCGGCAAATTGTGCCTGTAATATGAATAAAAGGTTAGTTGCATGTAAATGTGAATTCGAAATCGACGCTGTATATCATTTTGGCGTTATTTTCGTTGTATCAATTATGAAAATGGCAATCAGAAATGTGTGACGTATGAAGGGTTGTGAGCAATCTTCTTTGGTATTCATATTGTTTAATAAATAGCGTAAGTTTTCCTGATTACCTTGGAAACTGCGAAAAATTATTATTATAGAAAAGCATATTAGTTATTAGGCTTTGTTGAAAGAGTAACAAATAGTAATATACATTTTTAAGGTGCAAAATTAGCATAGGCGTTTCAATTGGGCTCAGGTCAAGTAGTATTAAACTCGAATCCTTGAAGTAATTAATTCGGTAAAAACCGTTAACAGAATTCTGAGTTCGCCGTTCTATTTCCGCAATGTCTTTGTTTAGTACATCATTCGGCAAGCCATATCCACTTGTAGAAGCATAACTGTTACAGTAGTCAAAGAAAGTTAGGCACTTTTTTAAGAAAATTTTATTAACGAGTTTTGTTACCTCGTTTGAACAACAGTAAACTGAGCATCGTTATAGATCAATATTGGTTCCAGTAAAGGTGTATTTTTCCCCTTAACCCAAGTCTTATTGTAAACTATCATTTGCTTCCCGTCATTTAATTGCTGAAACCGTTTT
Organism: Bilobella aurantiaca; assembly: GCA_021029175.1. Classification (NCBI taxonomy): domain Eukaryota; kingdom Metazoa; phylum Arthropoda; class Collembola; order Poduromorpha; family Neanuridae; genus Bilobella; species Bilobella aurantiaca. The sequence continues at coordinate 2,927 of VYYI01002498.1, read as the reverse complement.
ATAATAAATGATGCATTAGCTATTCACAAAAATTCATTATATTACATTAATATTACACTACATCAAAATTTAATTAAATTAAAAATTTATATTACATTAAAACATTCTAATTGCATGTTTACCTCTAAATTCCAAGCTGTAATCAGACTTTGCAAAGCAAAAAAGACAGCCAACAAACTCGTTTTCAACATTAATTCTAGTAAAAAATCAATTTCCAATTTCGCTTTTATAAGTGCGGGAGTTACCTTTCTTTATAAGCGTCGTTCCTATAGCGGTGCATTCTTGTTGCTACTCCCTGTGCTGTTGTAGGTAATATCAATGCGACAATAAACATTAGAAAAAAGTTCTTTTTTAACACGTCAAGTAAATATTAGTACTAAACTATTACTGTTTCGTTTATGAATATTCTGTGGATTTAGATGTAAAATTGATTTAGGTTTTCCGTCGAAGCGGAAATGGACTTTCTGCTGGGCAATGAACGTGGGGTTGACCACCGAGGAGCCAATTGCTTAGGCAGAGGCTGAGCACCACCGTACGCATACCCACCCATGTTCAGCCTCCACGACCGCAACTTTTCAGGCCACCACTCACCACTCACCACACTGCCACTTTCTTCTGTGCTGACTGTGCTGGTGCCGGGATTATATCTAGGCGCCTACCCAAGTTAGGACAAGAGTCCTTCCCCCGGACTACGGGCCTTGGGTCATAAACTTATTAATAAAAATACGGATGCTTGAAACTAGCTTGCTCAAATCTAGAAATCAGATAAAAAAATATTGTTGACAAAAATTTGCTAGAATATTAAGCGGTCATGAGCTGCCTAGTGGGCAAGAGGTTCCTCTCCAATAGCTGTCCTGAGAACATGTACTCCGATAAACCGCAAAATGTCTTTGCTATTAGACTTCTTCGTAAGGAATTGTCTTGATTCTTAATTTTTTGTAATTTTTTTTTGTGATTTGGCGGAAATGGAAAGGTTTCCCAATGGTCTTTGAGAAGAATTGACCTCATTTGCAGAGAGTCACCTCCGGTTATCTAAAGCTACGGTCGTACCTCCCGTCAGGATGGTGTCCTCCCTTTGTGAAATGGACCCGTAAAACAGCAGAATGTTCCGGATAGTCATTTGCGCCTGCATAATGACAAAGACTATGCTAATGAGTTCTTATCGTATCATATCCCTACACTCTCCTTTACATATTGACCATCCGCTTTGCAGGAATGTCAAATAACAGTACTTTTTGAAAACAGTGTTGTTGAAAATTGCCTACTTGAGAACATTAGGATTTTTAAAATTGTTGTTAAAAATTCCCTACTCAACAACATTAGAATTTTTAAAACTGGTTTTGAAGATTGATTAGTTGAGGGAGACAGAGATTTGAAAAATAGAGACGTATCCTGCTCAAACTGGTTGGAACACTAATAGGGATATTTTGAAGAAAACTGAAAAACAATAATTCGAATAGTATTGGTGAAAATTGCCTAGTCTAGAATATTAACATTGTGACCTACAGAGCTAAAGGTAAGGTTTGGCAGTGTTATCCACTGCGCTGGCCAGGGCCTCTTACTCCAGAGACCTCAACAACTCACTCATATGCTCTGCGTCACTGTTTGGCGTTATCGCCACAGTTGACAGTGTTATCCACTGCGCTGGCCAGGGCCTCTTGCTCCAGAGACCTCAATAACGCACTCTAATGTTCTGCGTCACTATGTGGCGTTATCGCCACAACATATTGTAAATGAAAAGGGTACGTTATTTGACATTCCCGGAAAGGGGATGGTCAACATGCAAGGGAGAGGGTAGGGATATGGCTGGAATGTAGCTCATTTGCGTACTTTTGTCATCAAGCGCGCACATCAGACTATCCGTAACAAAATGCTCTTTTACGGGCTTAGTCGACTAGGAGCTAACCAAAGTCGACACCAACGTTACGTGAGGGGAGCCCTCAGCTTTTTCAAAATAACTACAGGTGACATTACTCAAATTGAGGATATGAATTATCACTTGGCTAAAGGAAAACCACTCATTTCGATATACTGACTCCTATACTGTACACCTATTCACGAAGATAAACGCTAACACAGTCAGAGGCAAGGCAATGACTAAAAAGAGAACCTTGGATACTTTTTGTGGCTGGTTGGGGGATTCGAACACAATTCACTGGCTGACTAGTGAAGAGAGACAGAAGCTTTAATCACTACACCAACTCGGCTAACTTATTAAGATACCAAAAACAGCGTTGTTGAAAATTGATTACTCGAGAACATTAGCATTTTAAAAACTGTTGTTGAAACTTGCCTACTTAAAAACTAAAAAAAAATGTTGAAGGTTTGATTAGTTGAGGAAAATGATGATGTGAATAATAGAGTGGCAAACAGAACAATTATACTATACTAGTGAAAACACTCGTTCTAAAACAGGGTTTGCCCTCATATTTTATTCTTTGCAAAAAGAGATTTAAACTTAACGTAAAGCCCATTTCTGCTTCAAGGTAGGGGTCATTTCCGGGTAAAGAAGGGCTCTAGGATCCAGACTATCGTAGATTTTCACTTTATGCAAAACTAGAGTTTGACCTTGAAACGTCATTTTATAATAAACACCTAATCGGCGGTTAATATAATCCTGTCCGAACTTTTACTAACTATAAATTTGTCCGTGTTTCACTAGTTTGAAGTGCAGAGTAAAACCAAAGCGTGATCGAGTTTCGTAGCAAAAAATTTCTCTCTAAAAACCAACCAGAAAATCATACTCACTTACATATCAAACCTGCGGCTATAAAAATGCCGGTATATTAACAGATAAAAGTTTATCCATATTATATTACCGGTGACCAATCCTCAAATTATATTATTCTTTTTATGCTCTTTGACATTTGCTTATAGCTCTGGTCAATGGTTGCGTGTGCTAGTGAGTGGGGGGGGGGGGTGGTCTC